>PVJI01004757.1:0-104537 GCA_004026765.1 Micronycteris hirsuta | reverse complement strand
ATTAAAATAATGCAGTATGTCAATACAGTCCTCAATGGAAATGATGGCTTAATGTGTCACCTCGATTCCTTCTCTATGTAGTACAGCCATGTCTAATGTTGGTTTTTAGTTTCTTACTTTTTAAGTATGTAAACCTCAAGGTCTCCCAGAGATCAAATTTACACCTGAGACAGTACTGGATACAACCAATTATGAAGTGAACAACACGTACCAAGCACTATCCTTTCTGAAATAAATACAAAAATGTAAAATACAAGATTATGTGTATTTGGAGTTTGCTATCATATTTTGAGTGACCTCTGAGTTTGTTATTAAAATGGAGACTAATTATTTTTGTATAAATTTGAGTAGAATAATAAAATAGCATATAGCAAATGAATGAGACCTTCATTATAAAACAAGTGTATTTGACTATAATACTTTAAAAAGTGTGAATTTCAGATTTGTTCCTGCAATTTACAATTAAGAAACTGGGGATTAGCTTTTTCTTTCAATTTAAAAGTAATACAGAATAATATTTAATACAAATTATAATTTACAAATTTAGAAAAACAGAATCACTCACTAGAGGCAAGGAAGCATAAGAATCTCATGGCTAGAAAGAAACCCTTGTTAATCTTTCCTATCGTATTTGCATCCACTGTCCTTAAGAAGATGCCGAGACTCAGAAATAATTTGCTCTAGAGTGTGGCTACACAATAAGGCTCTGAAACCATTTGTTTTGGAAGAAATAAAAGCCCAGCTCATTCATTATATCTTTAAAAATAATTGTCACAAAAATGAATATTATATAATTGAGTAAGCATTGTTTCTTTAATTTAGAATAACTACAAGTTTATTTTTTTAAAGCTGGTCTTGCTAAGTATTTAACCAATATTTCTATCCTCCTGCCCTCACCCCCCAAAATAACACTAAAACTTCAAACTCCTGGCATTCCTAGGCCAGTGATTTTCAACCTTTTTCATCTCATGACACACATAAACTAATTATTAAACTTCTGAGGCCCATAAAAATATCTGACAAAAAATAGGTCTAATTTTGATTCAATCACACTAGAAGGCTATTGTTGTGTTGGGTGTTGACTTTTTTTTTTTTTTTTTTTTTTTTTTTTTTTTTTTTTTTTTTTTTTTTTTTTTTTTTTTTTTTTTTTTTTTTTTTTAATTTGACAATCTAAAGGAAAAGAGGTCAGTGCCCCTTACTGAATAGTCAGGCATTGCATGTATTAACCCTTCAGAGTTCATGGCTGATCTGAGAGATGCAAACACACTCTTTTCTTAAATAGGGTTATGTTATTGCATGCATAAGTTCAAGGTCATGACTAACTTGAACTGTTATGGCTTAACATGCACCCCATATATGTAACAATATTTAAGAAAAGAGTTTGTGTGTATTTCTGAGATCAGCTGTGACCTCTACTGGGTTAAAAATTCTTGGAACACACAGTTTGAAAACTGTTGTCCTATGCAATAAGTATTTCAGCCTTGCTATTATGTTGTTACACGTGACAATTTATTTCTCCATGAAATAAGACTTGTCGTAAGTGTTTAAATGGCAGTTTCATAAAAAAAATGGAATTCTTATAATCTTCCAGTTAGGAGAAATCGAACTCACACAGGGATATGCTCAGTTGACATTTTCTTTTATGCCTGCCAGAAGCACAACTTTTACAGCTCTCAAGAAATCTAAATGTTCAATTTTGTTCCAGCAGCAACTCAGTAGACAGGCAAGGCAATGGCCACATTCCTGAGGACAGGTGAGCAACAGAGATTCCCTCAGGGAACTCTGAAGCTGAATTATGCAGAGCCGCATGCCTCAGTTGAGGTTGTTGGTATTCCAGTAGAATGAAAAGACATTAATTAAAATTTTTCATTTGACAGTTTACTTCACTTTAATTGGAAACTTAGCACCTGGGCTTGTTTCAGTGGCAAAGAATTTTTAACAAGAGACAATGTTTCCTCACAGATACCTCCAAAAAATTTTATAGAGAAAAAATGTACAGTACCTGATGAAAACCATGAAATTCAATGCATTCTTATATGCATTTTATATTATCTAAACTGGGTACTTTTACAAGGATGTAATTAATAGTTTTACCAGAACAGCAGGAGAAAACTGAACACGTTGGGGAAAAATACGATTGTATATGCAAGGAAGTGGCCATTTTACTTTTAGTTAGTAATCACATAAACTTATTTGGGAAAAACTTAAAACCATAAAGTTTCTTTAAATAAATCTATATTGATTTAGTCTATGCTATTTTTATTGAATTCTAATATAAACTGAGAGGATATTAAAGTGATTGTATGTGTGAAGTCACTAATATTGTTTGCAAAAACTCCTTAGAATCTCTAATAAAAAGCAGATGTAACATTAAATGTTTGAGATATATATATATATATATACACATTTTATATATGTATCTATTATATATACATTTTATATGTGTATATATACATTTTATATATGTATATATATATCAACTGTTTATAAATTTATAATCAATTTAATAATCATATCCTTGGCTTTACATGCTTTAATAAGCATATTATTGGGTGAGGATTAAAAATTATATAATACATAAAGAAAAATTCAGTTTAATAATAAAATTTATGTGTATATATAAAACTTTTTAATCCTCACCCAAGGATAAGCTTATTGATTTTAGAGAGAGGGGCAGGGGCAGTATGGGAGAGAAAGAGGGAGAGAAACATCAGTGTGAGAGAGAAACTTTGATCTGTTGCCCCTTATATGCACACCAACCTGGGACCAAACCTGTAGCCTAGGCATGTGCCCTGACCAGGAATCAAACCCACAACCTTTCAGTTTACTGAGGATGCTACAACCAACTAAGCCACACCAGGCAGAACTTGATATTTTAATGGATAGAATTGTTTTGCCTGGTGGCCTAGTGTCATAACAAATGTCTTCCTCTCTAACCAGTCTTCTCTTTACATCTTCCTTGATTGGTTAATATCTTTCAATTTATACAGAAATGTCATTAGTTAAGTACCAGAATAAAAAAGAACTGATATGTTACTATTATCGGCTTTTCTATTTTTCCTATCAAATCTGCCTTGCACTTAATGATGCCTTTATTTTTTAACAAAGTCTAAGAATTGTCAGCATTGTTTCTTTTTTATGTTAAATATATAGGTATACAAGTAATGCTTTATTGTTAGTAGCTATTAATTCAAATATAATTTTCAATGATGAACATTATCATTGCTAAGTTAGTAAAAAGTCTTCCATTTGTTGAACAGAAAACTTGATATAATCCCAGCAGTTGAAATGCTTTGTCAAAAGGTAGTTTCATTTTTAGTTTTCTGAGGAAATTTCATGCTGTTTTCCACACTGTCTGCACCAGTCTGCATTGCCACCAACAGTGCACTAGGGTTCCCTTTTCTTCACAACCTGTCCAGCACTTGTTTGTTGCTTTGTTGATGATGGCTGTTCTGATTAGTGCGAAGTGGTATCTCATTGTGGTTTTAATTTGCATCTCTCTGGTGGCTAGTGTTGCTGAGTGTCCTTTATATGTCTCTGGGCCCTCTGTATGTCCTCCTTGGAGAAGTGTCTGTTCAGGTCATTGGCCGATTTTTTTAATTGAATTATCTGTTTCCTGGAGTGGAGTCACGTGAGTTCTTTATATATTTTGGAGATCAAACCCTTGTCTGAGGTATCATTGGCAAATATCTTTTCCTATACAGTTGATTCTCTTTCCATTTTACTGCTGTTTTCTACCATATGAACTAACTTATGAGTGGAACCTAATCAACAAAACAAATAAGCAAGCAAAATATAACCAGAAGCATAGAAATAAAGAGCAAACTGACAGGAATCAGAGGGGAGGGGGAAGAGGGATAATGGGGGAAACTAGGGGAAGGTCCATCAAGGTACATATATAAAAGACACATGGGCAAAGCCAAAGGGGGTAGTTTCAAGGGTGGGAGGTGGGGATGGGTGGGGTGGGCCTTGGTGGGGTGAAAATGGAAACAAATTTACTTGAACAACAATAAAAAAATAAAAATAAAGTAATAATGTGAATTTGCCTAAAAATACAAAAACATACTTAAGCAGTAATTGCATAAGATTCTCAAAAAAGTACCCATAGAAAGACATAAATAAATAGGCATAATATTTCGCACGTTTAACAGAGATACCTAGAATTTTTTTCTTTTGGTTACTAAATTAAAGCTCATTGTAATGATTCTTTTACTGTATGTTCCATGTATGAGGTACAAACAGTCTTAATCTCCCCTTATACTACTTAAACAAACAAACAAAAAAGCTAATAAAATCATCAGAATCATCTCATCATCCTCAGATATGGCTGTATGTAGAACACACAAAAAGTGACTACTAAATATTTTAAAAGTCCAGCCATGGTTACTACATTTAGTGTGTCTGAAGCTGTTTTAGTAGCTGTCCTAAAATATGCCAAGTTATATATTTTTTTAATTTAAACAAATATAACATAAATACTAATTTACTCTACCTTGTCTCATTCCTTGTGGAGTAAAAGTACATAGATGTTTGGAAAAACTAACGGAACTTAAATGTGGACTTCTTGTCTTCATCTTACAGTCAATACACATTTGAGCAAGGGAAAAACTGAGTGGCCCTCAAGCTTAGTAGAGTCAATTTATCCTCACTATTGTGTGTATGACCTTTAATGCCCTTAACAGAAAAAAGGATTCTTTGTTACATAAACACAAACATAGCGTATCTTTATTACTTTTAGATAAATTCTAGAATTATTTATAACTGATGTATGAGGCATTTCTAAAACTCATTATATTGTTAAGATTCTAGATATGTTTCTAAAATGAGTGCAAATGAAATAGATGGTATTTAGAACATGTTACATTTAGTGTAAAACGGTGTTCAATTTGGAGTCACAAAAGAAGCAAATGTTTATTCTAATGAAGGAGGGGGTTGGATGGGCAAACTAGGTCTTAACATTGATGATGGAATAAAGAAATCAGGTGCCCTTTGTGACAAAACTTGTATTAGTCATTAAATGCATGGTTCCCAGATAGTTTCTTGTATTCACTCACAACGCATGCATGGATGTGCATGCCCACATGCACACACTGTAGAGACCTCTTTGCAAATTTCCAGTGTAGCATCTACTCATGCAAGATAGAAAGGGCTTCTTCAAACATAGCTTACTGAAAAGATCAGGTAATTTTTAGAAGAACAGGCTTGGTGGCAGCATTACTAGTGACATTATGCTAATGAGAAAGTAAGGTTAGAGTTGGTTAAGAAACAAAAATGAGGTCAAAAAGTTCTTATATTTCAGAAGGTATTTTCAGCTTTGCAATTCTATAACCAGATGACTTCCTGTCCACAAGGAGTATCCATTCATTGCAGTAGAAGAAATGGTCCACTATAAATATTTTTTTTATTTTAAACCTATATTTGTGTTCTATTTTCAAAAGAAGACTTAAAGATTATATTTTGACCTCAGATTTCTTTGAATTTTAAACATTCCATAGAAATTCATGTTTGAGACTCTGGCATTTGTGAGCCTGTAGCATTTAAAGGCTTAGAAAGCTATGTAGATTCAGACACAGTTTTTTTCTGTCTACTGAGAGTTTTCTCAGGAACCACTATAGAGGACACATGGACAGGACCAAGGGGGAGGAGGGAGGTAGGCAAGGGAGGTGGGGTTGGAGGGGTGGGGGGAGGGGAGGGGAGAGGATGCAGACAACTGTAGTTGAACAACAATAATTATTTAAATTACATATGTGTGTGTGTGTGTGTGTGTGTGTGTGTGTTCCACCTAGCTGGGTTGCTCAGTTGGTCAGAGCATTGTCCAAGGTTGCAGGTTCGATTCCCAGTCAGGGCAAATACAAGAATCAAATAATTAATGTATAAATAAAGGAAATAAATCTCTCTATCTATCTCTCTATCTCTCTATCTCTCTCTCCCTCCCTTCCCATCCTCTCTTTTGCTAAAAAAAAATCAATCATTCAATCAATAAATATATGTATTCCAATTGATCTCACTATTGTACATATGATTTTTACAGGATAATCAAACCTGTTGGAAACCTTTTTAATAAAACCTATTAAAAAGCATTTTCTATTTTGTAGTCAATTGCACAGTTTGATATTATAGAGTACAGAATGGGAAAGCATAGCTTTTCCTCAATAACTGTAAAATTTCCAGCTATTTAAAGTAACAGTGGAAATAAAATTTAAATTTAACCTACTTAGGTAGGCATTTATTCCTGAATTAGATTAATTAAAGATCTTTTTTTCTCAACATATGATAAAACATTTTCAATATGGAAATCAATCATATTTATGTAAATAAGGTTATAATGGACTTACAATATGAATCTGTGTTAAGTATTCACATTATTGTTAAAAATGTTTCCATTTATTATTATTATTGTTCCCCCAATTACTGCCTCTAAAATGCATACCTTTGCAATGTGAATTATATACATTGTAAAATTTAAATTGGCATTCCTTTTCATAATTCTCACAGATGAAAAAACGTTTTCAAGAAATTTTCTGAAGGTAGTTTAATGTCAAGGTCATTTAAATACTTTGCAATATTGAAAATTATAAATCATATGTTTCACAGAGGAGCAAATGAGTTTAACTTGAATGTGTCTAAGTTATCTGCTTTGGCCCTGTTGTCATTATGTTCTACTCTGCTACTCCATTCTTAACCCAGTCACAATACATAAGAGCAAAGTTTGAAAGTCATTATTTAGTAGAAACTGTACTTACTATAAAATGCTGTTCCTTAAGCTAGCAGAGCCTTCACATTTTGGAACAGTACATTATAAGGTTTTGTATTATCTCATATTCATCATTTTTCTTTTCCATAAACATCACAGAATGCCCAATGAATTACCCCCATGCACAGAGACAAACATGCGTCCTAAGGTAAAACCTTGTATTTCTCCTAATATTGACTCTTATAGAAGGAAAGAATAAAGAGCTTTTTTAATTGAGGTTATATGTAATGCAATGAATAGTTACTTTTCATGTTAACAAATATAATTACATTGACAAGAGGGTTGTTTTCAAGCAATTAATTTTGATTTTGCTGATGTCAGTTTGAATCCTAGAAGCTCAATGAACATATAGATGGTATCACTCAGATAACTGTGGCCTACCACACGTGCGGGATGTTGAGGTTTTTTATTTATTCCCACGGGTATGGTGATTTTTTCAGGTTATCAATCACCTGCTGGTGTTCTTTATCGAATCATTTGAAGTCTATGTCTGAATATGTGTAGTGAACCATGAAGGAAAGGAAGCTAACAATACTTCGGGCTGATTTTCAAGAATGAATTTATATAAAGTAGTAAATTCTAAGAGTTGGAGTCACAGTGTCTTTTCTTTGTAGATCACAGTAATTTATTCTCAAAATATGGTGCAATGGCTTCAATTTTTAAAATATGTGGCATTTAGGAATTTATACAGGTTTCTAAATCTGTATTAGTGCTAAATATAACAGATTCTCTTTAAATGTTTATTGGATATTAAAGCACTTTATGATTAATACAGACAGCATATAAATATATGCTGATTATGAATCCCAATCTGCATTGTGCAAAATATAAATTACAATTTATTAAATTATTATGAACTGTTATAATGTTTTAAAAAGTCTCTTCAATATTTGTTTGTATTATTTAAATGCTACTGTATTGATAAGGGTCTCTGAGAATTCAAGTCCGTCCAGTCATTGCTACACTCTATTGACAAATTACATGAGGGACGATGAGTGCTATTTCCATAAAATGCAAATTAAACACATGTTATATGACTTTATAAGTATGGGAGATGCACTACTATAAGTTAGATGGAATTTGAGTTTTTAAAAATAGTATGATGAGGAATCTGTGAGGCCAATAAATAACTAGGGGTAAAGACTATTACAGTAATTTATAAAATTGCATTTTTAGGATCAGAATTTAAACTCATTTTCCTTAAGCTGATAGGTGAGGATGTGGGCCGGTGAGGAGATAGGGATGTGGTTTACAAGGGATTGTAGACAGAAGTAGACCTTTGACTTGAATGCATAAAGTGGGAGTTAAAAGGAAAGTTAGTTATTGTTCACATACTAGAAACCCAAAAATAGCAAAACGTTGCCAACATGAATGTAACTGATAACACTTCGGAAATACAAATTTAATTTTAAAATATAAAAGTTTGTATAGTTTGATTTGGGAAAAGGGTAGACTTCAGGCGTGGGGTGTTGTCACCTTTCCTTTGTGAAGTACTGCTTCTAGGTTTATATAATTCCAAGAAATCCATATCCATTAGGTTATACATAAAGCAGAAGGTCTTCAGTTTAAAAAAAAGGCTACTCGTGTATTGATACTGAACATAAGCAGCACAGACAGCCAGAAAAACTTTAATACTAAAGTCAATGCCACCTTAGGAGCATTGTGAAATACACAATATTATCTAATAACCAATTCAAAGGAACTTTCTCCAACACCTTCAGGAAAGTATGTTTGTAGCCTGGTATCTTTATCAACACAAAGTTGTAGGTGCAGAGGGAGAATGATTCATATATATATATATATAAATCTGGTTCCCCATTACTCCCAGGGATGTCCAACCCACGGCCTGCAGGCTGCATGCATCCCAGGATTGCTGTAAATGCAGCCCAACACAAAATTGTAAATTCACTTAAAACATTATGAGGTTTTTTTTGTGATTATGTGCCACATTGTATTTAATGTGTGGCTCAAGACAACTCTTCTTCCAGTGTGGCCCAGAAACGCCAAAAGGTTGCATACTCCTACTCTAGACCAATTGAGGAAAAAACATATTTTTAGAGAAGATAGATATATTGATGAAAGCAGGATAAAAAACAGAACTTTCAATAGTATAAAATAGCCCTGGTTGGTGTGGCTGAGTGGATTGAATACCAGTCTGTGAATCCAAAGGTCACTGGCTCGATTCCCAGTCAGGGTACATGCCTGGGTTGTGGGCCAGGTCCCCAGTAAGACACATGCGAGAGGCAACCCCACATTGATGTTTCTTTCCCCCTCTTTCTCCCCCCATTCTCCTCTCTCTAAATAGTTTAAAATAAAAATAGTAGGACATAATGATAAGGAAGTAGATAAATTTAGTAACTCATTTATTGTGAAATTATATGCTTTAGAATTTTTAAGACAGAAAGTACCAGAAGATAATAACTTCTATTGAGATACAAAATAGCAATTCAGGGAGACTTTGTAAAGTAGAAAATGTCATTTGTGTAAAGGTAAGAATACCATTTATTTCAAACACAATATTATTTTTTTAATTATTTCATTTTTGTTCAAGTGCAGTTGTCTACATTTATCCCCCAACCCCAGCCATCCCCACCTCCCTCCCCTTCTTCCACCTCTCCTTGGTCTTGTCCATGTGTCCATTCTTTAAAGTTATTTATACAAAGAGACTTTTTTCCTATTTCCCATATATCTGATTGTAGGGCATTAGACATACTCATCCATACTATAAAGAATATATATATCTGACTATGTGCCTATCATATACATATTAGTAAAGCATATTCATATTTACATGTAATATTATAAATGTTTTATAGTATGTGTCTATGACTGATGCACCTGAAATATGTATACTAGTTATATAAAATGAATTAATTGTCAAAATATTTAATACATAGATGTAACTTAAAATCAACATGTGGATCTAATGTTGTTTTATATTATTATATACATATATACATGTATACACATGTATAACTACATACATATATGCATATCTATATAGATATATGCATGCAAAATTACAAAAACAAATCATAATATGTCCACACTAATTCATAAATCATCATATAACATTAAATGTATCAAATTCAAAAACATAACAATTTAAAACTTACTAGGTGAATTATTATTTAATTGGTATAGAGTTTCTGTTTAGGGGATGAAAATGTTCTGGAAATAAATAGTGGCGATGGCTGCACAACAGTATGGAAGCAGTAAATGTTACTGAATTGAACACTTAACATGGTTAAAATGGCAAATTTTTATTTTTATACATATTTTACACAAAAAAAACATGACTCTTTTAAAAACACTATATTGTATCATGCTTGGGCTAAATCACATTAAAGGAATATAGAATGGGAAATTTTAAAGAAAAAATAAGATTTTATTTATTTATTTTTAGAGAGAAGGAAAGGGAGGGAGAAAGAGAGGAAGAGAAACACCAATGTCCTAGAGAAACATTGATCTCTTGCCTCTCACACGTCCCCACCCAGGGACCTGGCCTACAACCCCAAGCATCTGCCCTGACCAGGCACTGAACACATGACCTTTCTGTCTGCGGGACAACACCCAATCCACTGAGCCACACTTGTCAGGGCAAAAGAGAAATTGTATCAGTGCCTGTTAACTAAAAGTGAAATCAAGGGAATGATTTAATACTTACAATTTCCTCAATATTTATGTATCTATAAAATGTCTTATAAAGCTTGCTAAGTCATACATAAAATAATAGATTTTAATATTATTTTAAAATAAATGTTGAAATGTCAAAATTTTAAAATTAAGTGTTTCTACTTCCATTACTGTTTTATTCAAATCATATATCTTTTCTACATTAAAAAGCTATAGAAATATAAACTGATATAGCCACTATGGAAAACAATATGGAGGCTCCTAAAAAATTAATGACCCAGTAAACCCTCTTCTGGGTATCTACCTGAAAAATTTGAAAAAAATTATTCACAAAGATGCATGCACCCCTATGTTCATTACAGCATTATCTGCAGTGGCCAAGAAAGGGGAATAACTGAGTGTTCCTAGATAGATGATTTAATAAAAGATTGTGATATATATGTGTGTATACATATTCACATACATATGTATATAACATATATTTGTATACATATGTATGTGTGTCTGTATTTGTGTACACACATACCCAATGGAATACTACTGAGCCACAAGAAAAGATGATATACTGCCATTTGTGACAATGTGGATGGATTTTGAGAATATTATGCTAAAAAAAATAAGAGCAAAAGTTAAAAAACATATGATTTCACTCATGTAGGATATAAAACTAGAAGCAACAGATGAAGAAACAAGAAAACAAATAAACAAAATCTCATAGACTGAGACAACCTCGTTGTGGTTACCGAGGGAATAGTGTGGGGTGGCGGAGGGTAGAGGAGTCAGCTACACGGTGACAAAAGAAGATTCGAGTGGGTGGTGAGCACACAGTGTGATAGTCAGATAACTTAGAATTGAACACTAGAAACCTTTATAATTTTATTAACCAGTGATATCTCAATAAATTTAATGAACTTTTTAAAAAGCTGTAGATTATAAAGATTAGAAATAAACTCTCCAGTGTATGATGACCTTTCCAAAATAATCACTTTATGAATATTAACCCAAGAAGGGGCAATTTCTTTCATTATGAACCATCAATAAAAATACATTGTTTTCTTTGAAATGTCAAGCTAAACACCACAAAACATGTTCAAATAGATCTTTACATTAACTCCTTACAGTTGAAGGTGTTGTTATACTAGTCATATGTCCAGCACAGCAATATGCTTTCCAAATATATAATTATGTATCTTGACCAAAATAGTAGAAAGTCAAAGATACTGCTTGATAAGCCAACACCTTTAAAATCAACAGACAATAAGAAAAACTTAGACATGGATTATATTTGAATGTTCCACAATGTTGGAAAGTCCCTGACAAGATCCCTAAAACTTTCATGGAATATTCAGAAATATGGCTGTAACAAACATAAATCCAAGTGTTTCGTTAAACATAGAGCTCGGAACTGTAACTAGTTGGCTCCCACCTCTCCCAGTTTGGGAGAGAGGTGGTGCTACGGTCCTCCCTGCTTGTAGTAGGCCCATCATTCACAAAGAGCTACCAGCTCAGTAAATTAACAGGAAATATCAAATGTGCACTAAAAATAAAAAAAAAATTGTATTTCAATGAACATTTACAAGAACAAAATCCTTTTTGTAACGTATTCTATGAATCAATTTATCATATACAGTTTCCCCGTTTGTATTTGTCACACAAGAAATTGCCCAGTAGGAAGAGAAAACTGCATATACTGTCCCATTAATCTGTTTGTTGTTTTATATTTTCAAGTTTTTCTGACATTTATTGAAGTGCAACCTTCTTTCCAACTCACAAAGAACACTAATAACATCAATAAAGTGTTCATCAGGGCATTTATATTTTAAGAATAAGATACAGAGTAGGGATAATGAAGTTATTTTGACTACCTGAAAAAAGAAAGTTTCACTTTGATTGGTATCTTGTGCTCACACAAATCCTAGCACAGGAACTTAAATATGCTTGAAAAAACTGATGTTGTGTTAGTGGGTATGAAATCCTCCCCACTATCCTGAAGTCTCTGTGGTAATTCTCTCCATCATTAAAGAACAAAACCTTCTCACCCCCTACCTCCCATGTTTATGGGTGGGAATCACAAAAGCTTTACCGAGTTGAAAATAAATCAAAATGCCCTTTGTGCCTTTTCAATAAAATTGTTTCAGTCTTTTTATTCACCATCTTAATAGTCATGCTGTTAGTAGACCGTATCCAACTAAGAAAGTTATTCATTTAAATAAGAATCTATTCATTCTTGTAGAAGTCACAGAATAGGCTTGTGCGATATGAATAAAATAAGAATTACTTGTCTGTCAATAAGGGAGCACTTTCCTAGACTATTAGTGGTAAAGTAATCATTTTCATATGCACTTTGATTTAGTTTAATCATGCATATAAATACTAAACATTCTAGATTGTAGAAATAAAATAAATACATAATAAAATAATATATAAATAATACAATATTTTTATGAAATATGGCCATTATATTTCATTTATATATGTGTCCTGTACATGTCTAAATATGCATAGCTATTAAAATGTTAACTATACATCATAATCTAAAATTTACAAGTGAATGTATACTAAATTAATAATTAAAATATAACTACATTTATTTTTATTTTGCTAACTCCTCTTATATGCATACATAAGCCTTAGAGAATAAGAGCAACGTAAATCAAATCCCAAACTTTGCTGAGAAGATATATAAAGCTTATGCTTCATGAGAGAAAACACATTCTTTCCAAGAGAAAGGAGAATATTGTTGATTTAAATATTTTAACAAAATTAAGTAATCTAAAATAATACAAGGAATATTAAAGTTTGTAGGGTTTTTATTTTGTATTTATCTTTCATAAAAAGTTACATTTTATATCTTGTTCATCATATAACTGAGGGCATTCAAATGTATATCATATAGTAACTTATATATGCCATTATCTCTCTCGCCAAAACCAAAATGATGGGTTCATGATATCCCGCGCAAGTAATATACATTATATGCTATGAATATGAGTTTAAAGATACAGCTACTCAAAATGTTATGTCCAGAGATGGAAAGAGCAAACCCTTCATAATACTTCCTATGGCACAGATAATCTTCTAAATTCTTTATAGGTATATTAGCTTACTTAGTCATCACTCTCAGCCCACAGTGTTGCCAAATTTTTCCACCAGTTTTACTGATGAGGAAAGTGAAGCACCTAAGTATAAAGTACTTATATGAGGCACATAATTTGCCCATGGTAACAAATAAAAATATCAGAGACAGGATATGAATTTACTCAATCCCTGCTCTTGACCACCTCATTATATCGCCTTTTCTATGGATTTTGAAATATAACTTAGAGCCCTGGTCTGAGTACTCAATTGCCTGGAGCATCCTCAGTAAACTGAAAGGTCATGGGTTTGATCCCTGGCCAGGGACTATGCATAGGTTGTGGATTCGGTCCCCAGTCCAGGCATGTGCAAGAGGTGACCAATCAATGTCTTTCTCTCACATCAATGTTTCTCAATCTCTCTCTTTCCCTCCCTTCCCCTCTCTAAAAAAATCAATGGGCATGTACTTAGGTGAAGATTAAAAAAAATATATGAAGTCTGTCCAGAAAATGTGCAGCAATATTTAACATAACAAGAACAGTTGCATGACATTGATGTAAGCCGGCAGCGAAGGAGAGTGTACTGGAATGTGCATGCACAAACAATGACGACTTCACTGGACTAGTCTAGTCAGTGAGGGCGGTAGCACTGCTGAGTGAGCATGTGTACCTCGTGGCTATTGCAATGACTGAGTGAGTAGAGCAACAAATCTGCATCAAATTTCGTGTTAAGCTCAATCATTCTCCCATGGAAACTACTGGGATGATTCAGAAGGCCACAGCTATGGGCAACTGATGATTGGCAGCTTCATTATGACAAAGGACTTGCTTATGCATCATATTTCATGTAGAGTTTTTTTTGGCAAAACATCAATTCACCCAGGTGACTCAGCCTCCCTATAATCCTGATTTGGCACCCTACGACTTCTGTTTTTTCCCAAAACTAAAATCACCTTTGAAAGGAAAGACATTTCAGACCTTCAGTGAGATTCAGGAGAATACGATGGGGTAGCTGATAGTGATTCCAACAAAGCATTTTGCAGAGTGTTTTGAACAGTGAGACAGTGGGAGAACTGTGTTAGGTTCCAAAGTGCCTACGTTGAAGACTATTGAGGTGGCATTGTCCTATTACAACGTCTCTTGTATCTTGTATCTTCTTCAGTAAATGTCTCTATTTTTCATAGTCCATGGCTGTATACTTTCTGGACAGACTAACATATAATATTACATATTATATGTTTTATATGTGTGAGTGTTCACAGAAAAATTAAATTGATAATGGAAAAATAGATAAAATTCATTTAATTATTTTTTTGGACAAATGCACTCAGTGTTGGAACTATCCAGTGATATATACAGTGACTGAAATAAAAAAAAATATATATCTAATCATATTAATCTCAGCAGTTGTGCCACCTCCACTATCAAAATAGAAAATTGTCTTTAGCTCAAAGCCATGAATTTGTATTAGGATTATCTTTATTTATTTATTTTAAAAAATTTTCTTCCTTACCCAGGAGAAAGAGCAAGGGAGAGAGACATAGATGTGAGAGAAACACTGAGCAGTCATCTCAGTCTGTACCCAGACTGCACCCAGGCTGCAGACCTGTGCTGGGATGGGGGATGCACTTGTCCATACTGAGTATCAGATGCACCTGTGCCCAGATGGGATGAACTCACATCCTAGATATATGGCCTGACCGGGAACTGAAAGGCAACCCTTCGGTTACAGGACAACGCTGGCACCACTGAGTCATGCCAATCTCAGCAGTATTATCTTTGAATGTTCAACTCCCTATGTAGGGCTTTACAAATTAGGAGAAAATAATTAAATATCCTCTAAAATTATATCCCACTAAACCAAAAAGTCACATGTTAAACCAAAAATAGCAAGACCCCAACTCAAATAACTAGATAACTTAGTCTTTGTTTATATTCTAAATCAACTGAATTCCAATCAAAAGTGCAATAACTTGAATGAAAATAAAATCCTATCCCTCCCAAAGTTTAGGAGGCAAGGTTGCCAGTAAAGTATGCTGTATTAAGTTATTGCCTGATACATTGCCACTTAGCTAGGTAATTAGGACAGAACTACTATGAACAGACTCTGACAAGTCTGCTTTGGAGTGAATTATAATTTAGAAACAGCATTGCAGATAAATGTCACCAAAGATCAATCTAAAACGGAAGCAGTCATGGGCATATATTTAGGTGTCATAAAACTACATGGGTTTGGGGAAGAGAAAAGTATGAATTTGATCCCTGCTCCAGTACTCTCTTGCTATGTGACCTAAGGTAAGTTATTTCACCTCTTTGAGTCTACTGTTTCTCTTGCCTATAAAACCAGAAAGAGCAAATGTCACCTTTGAAAGGTTGTTGTAGGGATTTTATATAATAAAATTATATGAAGCATAGAAACTAGTCTAGCATATCATAGGCACTTAACGGGGTTTAGTTCCCTTTATCACTCCCCTTACGTGAAACTACTCCAGATGCTTGTCCTCTAGATGGAACATACCCCAACCAACAGCTATCTTTTCCATTGAGCAATTGGTAAAATATTTCATACCTTAGATATGTGGTCAAAGAATTAAGTGACACATGCTTGTAAAAAAATCATGGCATATGGCTGGGCACATTGGAAGTGTTCAATTGCTTCGATAATACAAATTATTTCTTACTGCTGATTTCCCCTTGACCATGTCTGATGCCTCCTCCTTCCACCACCTCCTCACTCCCACCACCGTTTATCTAGCTTTACAATTCATCAGATTTCAATGGAACCTCAAGTATTAGGAAAGTGAGAGTTTCACTTCAAAAAAATTAAAAGGTTCATTCCTTATTAAACACTTTTCTGCAATAATCAAATTTCCTAGGTCGTTTCTTTCCCTAGGTAATAGATAATTTCCCATTTTTTATTTTATTTTCTGCTCAATTATTACAACCAATTTGAAGATAAAATTAAGTACTGAATCCCATTGGCACTTAATGCAACAAAACTTTTTATCACTCAAAAGCATTTTGTTTAATCACTATATTACCACCCATATTTTCAGAGATCTTATAAAAATCGATAATCACCCTAATTAAAAAAATAAAGTATTTAATAACATGACTCAATCATTTTACAGAAGTTAAGCCACGAGTGTTTTATATGGCTTTCACACTATTGTTGAAAAACTCGAATTTCAACACCGTTACAAATATATTATCTTTAGTTAACAGATTTCAAAACAGAGAACTTTAGAAGATATTAAAAGATTTTGCCTTTGGATTGCCATATGCCATGCTGTAGAAAAGCCTTTTCAAAGTCACGAGAAGAAGCTATGTAAATAATTAAAATATAAAAAAAAGGTCCTCATGACATGAATTGAAGCTCAATTCATGTTATCTAGACCTTTCATTCTAAGTTGTCACATAATTTAAGGAGACGTTAAAGCCTCATTAGAAAACTCATATTGAGGCCGGCTGGTGTAGCTCAGTGGATTGAGCGCGGGCTGGGAACCAGAGGGTCCCGGTTCGATTCCCCCTCAGGGCACATGCCTGGGTTGCGGGCCAGGTCCCCAATGAGGGCCATGTGAGAGGCAACCATACATTGCTCTTTCTCCCTCCCTTCTCCTCTCTCTGAAAATAAATAAATACAATATTTAAATAAATAAAAAAGAAAACTCATATTGAGGTCTGATAATTTAATATTTCAAAATATTTTTATTTCAATATATAGTTTCCTAATAGCAAGTTTTCCAACTATGTTTTTGAAATAAATCCTTAAAATAGCTAATAATTTTAAGTTTGCTACTAACATTCACTGGAGTGATTTATGAGGACTGAGTCAATGGAGCTTCTGTTAAATTATTCAGGGGTCAGACTATACCACTTATTTATTGTCCACAAAATCCAGCATTCTCTCATCATCCCCCCAGAACGAAAGAGGAAAGTCCAGTGTTCTATCTATACAGCAGAGAAGGAATCATTTAAAGAATTGTTAGAGAAAGATATATGCTTCAGAAAAAGTCAACCTGACTAAATCATTCTATTGTTTTATTGTCATCATAACACTTAATACTCTGACTTGCCCCTTTGCTTTCTTTTGTTTTGCCGTTTCTTTCAAATGTAAGCTCCATAAGAACACAGAAAGAACATAATGCATACGTGGGAAGAAGGTCTATTCTACTCTTCCACAATCTTTAAAAGGTGCTATATATATTCTAAATTATCTTTAGTTATAGTTCACAATATTTAGTTTCACTTCTAAGAATTTAACACATCATTTTTTTCTCACATTCATCTTCTCCAGCTTAAATCTCTCTCTTAGATATGTAAAGATGTTGACAATCCAGGTGTTAAAGGAAAAGGACTATTAATAGAGAGTTTCCTATAAATAACTAATTCTGCTATGGTAAAAAAAAAAAAAAAAAAGAGAGACCAGTTACACTTTGAACAGCAAACTTTATTTATTTATTTTTTTTAGCCATTAAGAGGAAACTGATATTTTCTTGACAGTGTGGTATTCTTGCCTCTTGAGGTTTGAGAAATACATACCTAATGGTTATGCCTTCAGGCAAGGTCATAACTAATCAAACTACTAATCTGCTGTCCCATATAATATGCTGCAAACCACAGACATCTGAAAATAGAATGTCATTAATGGCTTTCTATTGTATATGGTCATTTTGAATACTGCAATAGAGAGAAAATTATTATCTGCCAGAAATACTTTGTCCCTGAAATGGATGGGTAAGTGGGTGTGTATGTTTAAAATTTTTGCTATTATAAAAGCATATCTAAACTCAAGGTTTTATGAGCATGTTTAGAAGACTAGTAGATGGGTAAGTAAGTACATAGATTAATAGATAGCTAGCTAAAACTATTATGATATGTTTTTCAAGGATATGAAGTTTTAAAGTAGATCCTGCTCCTTCTGTCAATCTAAATTAGTTTGCAAGCTTAGCATTAAAAATGGTAGTCTAATTTGTGTATAGCAATTGATTATTAAACATGAAGGGAATGATTTAACATGTTAAGTGATTTGCAGAATTTGCTTTTTTCTGCTGTTTTTGTAGTGCACTGGCAACTTGTTGACCTTGGACTGCAATAGATAATGTTCAAGTGACATGAATATGTCTTAAAGGAAGGAATGACTAAGAAACCCTTAGAGCCCTAAGAAAATAGAGCCCTGGCTGGTCTTGCTCAGTGGATTGAGCATCAGCCTGTGAACCAAAGGGCCGCTGGTTCGATTCCCAGTCAGGGTACATTCCTGAGTTGCAGGCTATGTCCCTAGTAGGGGGCGTGTGAGAGGCAACCATACACTGATGTTTCTCCCCCTCTCTTTTTCCTCCCTTTCCCTGAGACTAAAATAAATAAAATATTTACAAAAGAAACAGAATAGAGGTTGAATTAAAGTCATCTACCTCTTCAATCTGTCTACACTTTTCCTTCCAACCCTCATATGTTCCTTATTAAAAAAAAACATTTTATTTAATCTTTATTGTATTTTTTTCCTTTACCATTTAGTCCCCTTAAATCCTCCTCCTCACAGCAATCATCAAGCTGTCGTCCATATCCATGAGTCATTTTTCTGGAAAAAATGTTTTCTTCAATATATGCATTGCTAAAATGAGATGGAGGGGTAAATTCTTTACCTTAGGCAGATAGCTTAATACTGGGAAAATGTTGTCATGTAACTGTGAGGCTAGAATAAAAGTTCAGACTGTGCTACGTGTTTCCTCCCCATTTTATAAAGATTTTTGAAGAAGCTCTCTTCTTATAACAGTTTTCAAAACTTTGTGTGTCAACATACCAATAAAACCTTACCTAATATATGCAATTTATTTTTCAGTATGTCAGGCTGGTTTGAGGCAAATTGATTTTTATAAAAACAGACATCTCAATAGATTGGTGTAACATTTGAGGTAGTGTATAATTAGATAGAAATATAGACAACCTGCAAACAATTTTTCTGCAATGATTCATTATTTTGTCTTATTTAGATGATAGACAGGAATTCAGTCTTCTGGTATTTTTGTTCCTTTTAAGTACCTTATGTGCAATTAATGTATCAGATAATTGAATGTAAATATTTTGCATATTTTCCAGCTCTGAAAAATAATAAACACTCTCAATTCATATTAATTAAATTAATGAAATGATTATAGTCCATCTAAAAAAATAAAACAGGGCCTGGTTCTTAAAATTTCTTTTGGAAAAGTAAATTTCCATTAATTTTACAAGTTCCTTTTTTTCTTTTATGAGCACTTTAAATTAATAAATGAGCACATTATATTGCTTCAATATTTATAATCCAGTGGATCTGTCTTTATTTATTGATTAATTTAGTCCTTAAGTTCCAATGTATAATTATATAAAATGCATTATAATTTAGCAATAACTTGTAGTTCTTCTAGACTTGTGTTGAGGGATGATTACATACTAAGAATGTATCTAAATCAGATAAATGTAGCTCTTCTGTGGGCCCTCTTATGCAAGTCCATTACAACAAGTATTTATAATTCAAGATTATTGCAGGAACTGATTAACCTATTGTTCAACATAAAACATAATGCCAGACAATATACAAATTGCTAAAGTCACAGAGTTGGAGGGGATAGAGCAAAGGTCAGGTGCACACTAGCCAGAATCAGAGTGATGCTCAGGCACACATCTATTTCTATCTATTGCAATTAGTCAAGCAAACCTCAGCTTGAAAGGTCTGAATGCCTGCATTTTCTACTATCTATGAATTCTATACTTACTATGCCAGTTTTAAAGTAACCAAAAAATAATCTGAACAGTTGCCTAACCTATATGTTGCCAAAGGAATATTTGAAAAACAAACTTGCACCAAACAAAAAATGAACCAGACACAAAACAGAATGTCTCTGGCCTCTTCTGTGTTAGTTACTCTTCCCGAGGTAATTTTTTTTTTCAGTTGCAAGGGAGAGTTGAGAGTTTCATGGGTGTGTTATTCCAAAGTCTCTTGGAGGGACACCTGTTAAACCTTTCCTTGAGCTCCAGGGTTGGAGAGTCTGCAGTCTAGGAAGATTATCAACACACGGAGTTCCTCTGTTGGGCAGGAAGGAGGCTTACATTTAAAGATAAGGCACATGTAGATCAAGTCACTTTTCTGATGCTAATAATTTATAACATCCATGAAGTCCTTAAAATTTGCCAGGACTGTATCCAGTGTGTTACAAGTCCCACCCATGAATCTATGTAACAACCCTCTAAATGGATATCTCTTCCTCTCTCTCACACATACAAACACATTTTAAGTGCTATGATGTCATCTTGTAAATTATCTTAGAAATCATAATATTTCTACTTTGAAGGTGCTATGCTTCAAACATATAATATGAAGTAAACTCTTGAAATATTAGTAAGAGTATTTTAATCACACAACTATTTTGATGGTAAATTGTATATACCAGCTTGGCTGGGCCATGCTCCCCAGACATTTGGTCAAATATATTCTGGATGTTTCTAGGGAGGTGTTTTTTGGATGAGAGTAACATTTAAATTGGTGGACTCTGGGTAAAGCAGACTACCCTCAATAATGTGGGTTGCCTCAAAAAAAAAAAAAAAAAAAACAGTTGAAATGCTCAATAAAACAAAAACCTCTTCTAAGCAAGAAGGGACTCTCCTAGGAGACAGCCTGTGGTCTGGAAAAGCAGCTCTGCCCTGGCTCTCCAGCCTGTCAGCCCACCAAGCCCAAGCAGAATTTGGATTTGCCAAACCTCCGCAATCTCATATGCCAGTTCCTCAAAGTAAATCTTTTTCTGCAACCCACTCTTCCCAGAGTAAGCCAGATCTCACAGGATCTCAAGAGATCTACGGAGTAGGTGAGGTTAGTCCTGGGAAAGAAACACCTGTGTGTCCTGGGTGCCACAGGCCCCCAGCCCCAGATTTACCTGTAGGGAGTCTGGCTCACACCACCCATCAAGCAAACCCATATACCATGTTAATCTGTTTCTCTGGAGAATTCTAGCACAGGCAAAGAAGGTGAAATACTAACTTTGCATATCATATGTTATCATTTAAGTTTCAATACTGAGGAGATGCAAGGAAGAGATTATGTTTAATGATATTTTATAAATAAGGGAACTGTAGGTAGGACAGTTTAGATAAAATGACTGAGGTCCAAGCTGTGAAGCATTACTGGACTTAAACTCAGGTTTTGTCACTGCTTCTGTAATGATCTTTCTTTCTTGGCCTTCATACATTATTAATTAACATAGTCTTGGGTTCTCTGTCACTTTAACAGAAAGGGAAAATTACAAGTAACTTCCCTTCAACATAATTCCTACAGTTTTTATTTGGCAAATAAAGGAGAACTGGAGGCAGAACTAGAAACAAATGGTACTTTATATTTTCATTCCCTCTTTTCCTCTATGAATTGCAAAATATGAGGTCTGCCCAGAAAGTATCCAGCAACATAACATGAAAAATAGACACATTTATTGAAAAAGATACAAGATACAAAAACATTGTACATAGGACAATGACACCTCAGTCCCCTTCAAAGTAGGCAATTTGGGACCTTACAAAGTTCTCCTAACCTCCATCAGTTGCCCCAACCCATTTTCCTGAATCTCACTGATGGTTTGAAATCTCTTCTCTTTCAAAGTGACTTTAGTTTTAGGAAAAACCAGAAGTCATAGGGCACCAAATCTTGGCTGTAGGGGGCTTAGTCACCTGGGTGATTTGATTTTTTGCCAAAACCTCTGCATGAGATGTGATGCATGAGTGGGAGCGTTGTTGCAATGAAGCTGCCAATCACCAGTTGCCTATAGCTGCATCCCTCTGAATCATCAGAATAGATTCCATGAAGGAATGATCAAACTTCACACAAAATTTGATGCAGATTCATTGCTCTACTCACTCAGTCATTTTGAATGCAATGGCCACACAGTACACATGCTCACTCAATGGCATCAACTGTCTCCACTGACTAGTACAGTGAAGTCATCATTGTTCACACATGCACATTCCAATCCACTCTCCTTGGCTGCCAGGTTACAGCGATGTTGTGCAGACCATTCTCGTTATGTTAATGATTGTTGGACATTTTCTGGACAGACTTTCTGTTTAAAGGAAACTAATACTTCTCAATTAAGTTAAAATCATTATTAAATTCAGTTTTAACCAAAAGTATTATTTGTTTAAAATCCAATAACTTTAACCAGGTTGAATGCATGTGCACAAAAATGATGAAAACCAGCACTGTCTCCTCTGCACTAACTATCCTCTCTCCTTATTCTTTCACATTTTGGAATCAACCCTGACAAAATTAATTACAAAAGGAGGTTAAGTTTCAAAATATAAATTGTTTCTTTCATATTTAATTAAAATTATATAGACATTTTATATCCAAGGAATGTCACTTGCTTATGTGGTCTAAAATTAGCAAATAAAATATATGTCATCATATTTTAAACAATTTGATTGCCCACACAGTCTATAATATAATATAGAGGGAATATAGAAGTCAAGCTATATTAATTCATTTCATCAGCACAACCCAATAAGGCACAGATTATTACTATTCTCATCATCATCATTATTTCAAATGAGAAACCTGGAGTACGGAAAGATTATAGAGTTTGTCCAAGTGATAGAGATTGAGATTTTTATCCAGAATGTCCACATACTCTTTTTTTTTTTTTAAGATTTTCTTTATTTATTTTCAGAGAGAGGAGAAGGGAGGGAGAAAGAGCAATGCATGGTTGCCTCTCACGTGGCCCCACCGGGTACCTGGCCTGCAACCCAGGCATGTGCCCCAACTGGGAATTGAACCGGGACCCTCTGGTTCCCAGCCTGCGCTCAATCCACTGAGCTACACCAGCCGGGCTAGATCTACAGACTTTATACTTAAGAACTATTCTTTATAGCATGGTAGGGGAGAATACTAGACCTGAAATTGAATTAAAAAAAACCCCTGAAAAATAGAAAGACTCTGACAAACTGCTCCAGGGATTATCAACAGACTTAAAAATCTAAAACTATCTCTAGAATGTGACTAGCCAAAAGACAAACTTTCATTAACCATTGAATCTTCCAGTCATTGTTTGAAATAATTGGAATTAGATTGAAGTAATTCTGTGCTGGTGAAATACTCATTGAAACCTTTCCATACATAATCTTGTAACATAATATGATTTTAACCACTTTAAAACAATATGTTGATCATGATTTCAAAATGTTTATTTTTCCATCTACTAATAAATAGTATGTTGCTAATATTTGCACTATTGTGACCCAATCTACTTTTCCTTGCTTTTACTATCACTACAAGCTCATTCAAATCACAGAACAAAATGAAAATGCTAATTAGTGTTCTAAGAACATATCGGTTCTCCTTGCCAATCTTATTAAAACTTTGTCTTAAGCTTATATCTCATATCATCAATATTTTCATATCTTAGTTTTGTGTAATAGTAATAAGTTTAATGTTATAATTAGTGTAATAATAAAAACAGTTTCTTCATAGTGATAAAACTACCTGTAAATATGACCTGTTTCTTGGTTACAATTTATAGTTTTGTAGGTACTACGAAGTCATATCTAACATAGCCATACATTTTTATGCTGAAATTAGCACTTCTATAAAGTATTATAATTTACAGTGTTTGTAATTAGATAATTATGAAAATTGGTCAGGTCCTCAAATTTCTAAGGTATATTTTAAAATTTTATTAGCATGCAATAGTAACAACATTATTTGCATATGAATATTCTCTTGAATTCTAAAATCAGTTTAAATTTCAACACAAAAGTGCATTATCACCTCTGCTGTACAGGTTAAATAACGAAGTTGCCATTCCTTGCCAACAGTGGTTTAAGACTTTCTTTAGTTGCATCCAACATTTCAGGAGTGAGGATTAAAAATGTGGCAAACATGATTAACTGAAGGTCAGTTGTCACTCGCTTTTGAAATATGAACATGTTTCCTTGATATTGTACATGGAGGAATTTCCAAAGCAGAGAGCTATTTTGAGTAGCCTCCAGAAACATCTCTTTGTACCATGTTCTTAACTGTGATTTTCTAATCACTATGCAGAAGATTTCACTGCCTAATTAAAGGACTGGTGCAGTGATGAAGATAAAGAATACAGAGCAGGGCTGCAAGCTAATCTACAAGCAAAACACAGGAGCTACTTGTCAAGGGTAAGGGCATATTTTATCGACAGCTGTGTCCAATAAGGATGAGCTATGGAGTAAATATTTAATATTAATGAATTTCTGCCATGATTGTTACCTCCTCATTATCCCTCACTGTGTGCAGTAAAATAATACAGTAATTTATTGAAATTCCATTTCAAATGGAATTTTTTCAAAAAGCAATATTTATCTTTAATGCAAATGTAACCCACATTGTGGTAGCTGACATTATATAAATCTAATGAAATAAATGTATAGTTAAACAAATTACTGTTCAGTTTATTGGTAAGATCCCGTTTTATATGTATGAAATGCAGTACTAATTACACATTATATAATAGAAATACAATGTTGACATAATTGCCATGATTGTTGTGTAAAAAACTGGCAGTTCAATATGCAAATGGAAACTTAGTAATGACTTACACAAGGAATACACATATTGTGATAGGATAGAAGGGCCCAAACTTTAAAGTCAGATATTTCACCTGCTGTTAGTTCAGTAGCACGAAGTTATTTACTCTCCCTGAGACTTAATGTCTACATCAATTAAAAAAGAGAGGGGGTTAATACTACTACCATGTGGAGTTTCATAAACATAAATAAGATACATATAAAACCCATTGTGGCATATGAGACTTTTAATAAATGCTATTCATCTTCCCCACACAGATAACATGGTGCCAGACAGGAACGCTCACTTACTTTGAGGCTATTATATGAGAGCCACATGAAATCTATGTAATTAAAATAACTGTATTTTGAAATGTCTTTGTTAGAGAAGCTTTTAGCCTCTGCCCTAAGCGATATAGGTAACCACTGAATATTATATCAAGTGAAAATAGCATGAATGAGATGATAAATCTGCAGTGTATAGCTATGGGATATTCATGTATTTTAAAGTTGTTTTTAATATATCACAAAACAAAGGGTAGTGTTTAAAATTAATTGGATATGACAATATGTGAAACGTTAAAGTTTTTCAAGGGCTAAAAATATACAGTTTAATTTTGAGAGTTAAGTGAGGAAGCTAGAAATGAAGAAACCTACTTTAATTTTTGTCTTTATGTCTGGCTTTCTCAGTTCTCACACTAAATGATTTTCCACTTGTACAACTCTGTCTCGTCATCTGAAATCTAGTAATATATTCATTATACCATTTGATTATAAATTTTAAAATTTTCTGTTCCCATCTCTGAAAATTCATCACATAGTCACTCTTTGAACATTTCCAAAAGAAGGAAGATTACCAATTAATTTTTTTCCTGCTTTAAACTATTAAAGCACACAAACTCTTCCCTAATTGGACTCTAATAAAACTCCATACAATTACTTCCTTTGTTCTTCTTTTGTTTCTCTTTTCTATCGAATCACAAAGTTGACTTATATCTCAGCAAGTACACTTAGTGTTTTTAAGTTTTCAAATACCATCCAAACACCTTGTCGTTAACCTTTATTCTTAGGGCACACTTATAGACAAAGTTGTCTTTGCTTGCTGACTCCTTATATGAATCCCTGCATCACCATCCCATGATGTAAGTATTTGCATTGTTATTTGTTTGTGAAAGGCAAACATATTTTATATCCATAAAAAGTTTGTGAGTTCTTGGAAAGCATTGTCCAATGATATGCCTCATTTCTCTGAGATTCTGAAATCTAAACCTATTAAATTTCTCCTTTTTATTCTGGGTGTAATTCAACTAGGGAGTTTGAATATAAGTAGAACTTATTAAATCCAATGGAAATTTCAATTAAATCACTCTCCAGTACTGAGCATTGAGAGGTCCAACTAAATTCCTATTCTGCTTCCCTGTAACATCACCTTCCCCTCCAAAGAACTCTCTGTCTGGCTCATCATGCATGCTCACCTCAAGCCCCAACACACTGATTCTAATAGTAATTATTGAGCATCCTCTAAATGTTACTCACAGTTTTATGCACTTATAATACATTTTTGAATAAACAGATCATGATAACTCTTAGAGCTAAGATATGGTAGTGCATTTTAGCCTAACCGAAAGACAGGACACCTGTTTTTTCTCTTTAATTTTTTTTAATTGAAAATTGTGACTTTATGCTTCAGAAGGCAATGCCAATTAAGGTCCACACATGCATATTTTAGTCATTGCAAATATCTGAGTCACAAGCACAAATAATGGAGCTCTGGAGGTGTTACCTCACAAGAAGAAAAGTCATAATCCTTTAAGCCTGTTTTGCTGGGCCAAAAGGATTGGTGAAATGTGTGGCTGACAAATTCTCTATCATCTTAGAGATGAAAGAAGCATAGCAGAAAGCAAAATGAGCATTTCAGGACTTCAGAGGCCTGCCAAAGTCAGACAAGTAAAACATTCACACCTAGAGATAGAGTTATCGGAAGTAAAATTTAATATTATTTTTACTAGCAAAATGTTTAGCCCTTAAACATACATTCGCCTAAATGTGTCTTCTTATGTTTATCGACACAATTAATCTGATACTATTCCACAGATCATTCCAGTCCAGTGTATTCCACTGAAATTAAGAGCATTTGTGCTCAAGCAGAGCATGAATTAGGATGTCTGGCGCGAGGAGAGGCCGAGTCACAGGCTTGGTCACTGCTAGATGAGAATGTGAACAAAATGCTAACTACTCCACTCTCCTCCTAAGAAAAAGTCAAAGCTTTTGAAAAATGATTGTCTTACAATTCCATTTCTGCCCCAAATAGTTTCACATGGATATACTTCCAAAAAAAATTCTTGCTCTACTTATTTAATGTTGAAATAATTTGGGAAAACTCCCCCCTGAAGTTAACCTTTGATCAAATTATAACCCTCAACTGAAAAAAATGTATAAAATTGGGAAAGATAAATTTAGTCTGAAATTACTGAAAGCCTTCATTAAGCCTTAATATATGCTGTCAGCTTTAAACTAAATAATAGATGAGATTTTAACATAATCAGAAGAAAACTGCTGCTACCTGCCTCTGTTACTGTCACAATGAAATTGACAAGATAATTTTGAAAATAAGGCTTCCTCCAAGTCACTTCATGATCTGACAAGCACATGATATTTAGAATTATATCTGTTCATAAAGAAAAAAAGATTTATCTCCACGGATATAAGATAGTTGAGTGGAAGATCAAATATATTCTCTTTTAGAGAATGTCATATTACTTGTTTTAACAAATAAACACACATACTTCACATGTTAGCAGTTCTTTGCTTTCAGAAAAGATTTCATCTGCTGTGTCTTCTGTAATGGTTTTAAAGTAATCTTTATACCGTCAGATAACCCTCGAGTCTCTAGCAAACGCATAGGCTCTATATGTTAAACTGAGTTACTGTGTTCATTCGATCTCTTTAGCTTTTATTATATTATTAATATAGATAGCTTTCATTATGACTACCAGTAGGAAGCTCTTGACTAGTTTCCTTACTTTAGGGAAAGGATACAAATTAACAACAATAACAACAGCAACAAAAAACAGTGTATGCCTATAATTGTCATGGATATGTGTTAGGACAAAGGTTAAATTTAAACATAAAAATATTTTTACCTTGTCAACTCCATAAAATATAAAATATTCAGTAAATCTTCCTTTTACCCATGTGAATGTAACTTTTAAATAATAAAGGCATGATTTTGGACTTGATACAAACAAAGTTGGAGTTTGTAGAGAGGTATTATGAACTAAAAATCTTTTGGTTATATACAATAAGTGTTGATATATTCGATTACTCATTAGTTATTATTTCGGCTCATAAACATTTACTTCTCAACTTCACTGCATGCCCAGATACTTAGTGCTGGTGGCAATACTAATGATTATTATGTCTGAAATCAGATATCTCTAGCTATTGAAATAGTATTTAAACAAAAGTATTTTCCTTCTCTTATATGAAAGTGCCTGATTTGCTTGTTAATATGTCCTTATGAATACACACATAAACCTAGTAAGTCTTAAAGTTAATTGATCATTTATTAGTGTTGGAGCATAGATTAGTAAAAAAAAAAAAAAAACAGAGACTATTGAAGTTAGATATTTAATCAACAAAACTTAAGTTATCTATTATAGGATTAAAATGGGTTTTCTACATGAAAACACTGAATGTAACTTTATATTTTCTTTAAATACAGAGCTTTAATATTAAGATGCCCATATATTATATTTTGTTTTTAAAATGATAAAAGTAATACGATCATTATATAAACTATGGCATAACAGCATGGAGAACAATCATTGTTGTTCCTCTTTAATCTGCCTAAAATGGTAGAGGAAAGAGACACAGTAGGAGGAAACTCACGAGCTCACCTGAAAGCTAAATACAAGAGACAGGTCACATTTCTGAATCGCCAACTTTGATGTGCCTGTACATCAATATTACAAAACATGTCATATTCAGAAAGTTTAAACATTGGGGGATCTATTGAGTGCCGTCCCTGATCTTCAAGAAACCTGAATTTCCAAAGAGACACACAGATGGTATTTTTTTTCCTTTTTGTCCTTTTTCTTTAAATGTATCCAAGCAAAAAGTTTAAGATGGAGAGGTTAAAAAAAAAGCTTTTGGAACTTGATTTTAACTTACCATTTTGTAACAGAATAGCAGAAAAAAATATCTGTTTTAAAAAATAAAGCATTATCACATTCCAAATTATTTAAATTTTATACACATGTGGAAAGATCTTTTAGCATGTCATAGTCATTTATAAATATTTTTTAAAAACTTTAACATCTGGTCTCATTGCACACCAAAATTTTATTCCAAGCTTCATATCCAGAATATCCTCATGATTAGGGAAAGTAAAATCTTATGCTTCATTGCTCATACTCCTTCTTGGAAGAATTACAAGCTGATCACCAAAGGAGAGAAAAGCAATACATGGTATATCAAAGTCAGGTTAATATTTAATTTGTATTATATATTATACCTCAATAAGACTAGACCTATGGAAATTATATATAAATATATATATATATGATATATGAATTACTTATAATATATATAAATTATATATGTATGTATATAAGATTGAGGAAAGAGTAGACATAATTCGTGACTCTAGCTATTTTCTTTGGCAAAAATATAAAGTGTCTTGTAACCAAGACATTTTAGAGAACTAAAGAAAAACTAAAAACAAGAAAAACAACATTGAATGTTTGGGTTTTTAAACTTACTTATGAGATAATCCATAAAACAACTTTCTGAATCACTTCTAAAGCATATTATTTACATATATGTTCCAGCCAAATAACATGTCTATGCATTCAGGGTTCATGGATGGAAGCTGAAATGTAAAGCATATATTTTATATAACTCATAAGTATATATTTATTAGTATACATTATGGAAAATTATAAATAATTAGAATCACTTCTTATTAAAAATAAAACAGGACACTAAGATAATGTGCATGTACTGTGACTAAAAAGCAATAGATCTCTGAGTTTATTCTGAAGCCTTAGTAGATTCTAAATCAATAAAGAATTCTTGACTAAGAGTCACCAAAATACTGGAAATGCATTTCTTGAGAGAAGTAGATTTCTTGAAACCAACCAAAACGAAGCCGGGTAAACTTATAGAAACTCTCGTCTTACAAAGAAACCACACTAGAGCTACGTTAGAGAATCTGCCATCTGAAATCTGTTAGATCAATGGAGAAATATTTCAGCATTTCACAATCCCTCAAACTTGTTTCATAGTCACAAGGCCCATTAAATGGGCATAACCCTGTGGTCTCAGCAAAGTCACAAAGAAATGGAGCAAAAAAGCATCTCACTTTCAAGTTTATGATAATAAGCCAGCATTTTGAACACATAATCATAAGAGCTGAACTTTCTATGTGAACTATTTTAAGCATTCTATACGTGCAACCCTACAATGGCACTGTATTGTCCTTTACAGGTGAGGAGATGGCATAGCATGGCAAAATCACTGCCCCACGTCGGAGCTGAACATCTAACCAAGGCCTCTGAACACAAATATCTGTTGAACTACACCACGGGATTAATGTTCAGACAATTTTTCAGCAATGCGTTCACATTACACTCAAGTACACAAGTTACATGATGCCATGCTGGTTCATGGGAGTGCACAAGGCATACTGAAGACAATAAAATTGAGTATCAATGCTTTTGAAGCTTTTAATTTTCCATAACTGAAAGAATTATTTTAGTCTAAGTCTAATGTGGAATAATTTCTTTTACATAAGAATTTACTGATAAAATCTTTCTGAAATAATTGTATTCCAGAAATTTCTGATGTATAATGTTAGTGTTTTGTATTTTTAGAGTCCATATGTTGAACAGATTTAGGATAAAATTACCCCAGGCTCTTGCAGCAGGATGTGATTTTTGCTGAAGGCAGCAAGCAATAATGTCTAACACCAATTCCAAAAAGGGCCACCACCTAATAAATCAAGCAGGTGGTTAAAGATGTGTGTCAAACCAAGTTAAGTTTTAAATAACATTTGTGGGTGACTTAGGCTGCTTTTTCAGGATGTGCCTCAAGAAGTATAGTTTAATGAAATTGCCACGGTTTTGGTATAGATTTAGAAATGTGGATTTGTCAGATAGCTACAGGTGTTCTGGTCCTGGAGGAGCAAGTCACTAGAGTTAAATTCACATGAGGCTAATTCATCAGCTCTAATGCCAATATTTCAAATTATATTGGAGGGATCTTCTGGGGCTTGACAACTGGGACAAGTCATCTGCAAGGGCATACCCTCCTGGGTAGGTATGTTCTCTGAAGAGATGAAATTATAGATTAGATATTTCTCCTGAGAGCACAGAATTAGAACAAAGGGAATTGAGTGGTCTTATGGGATCATTTTATCAGACAGTGTTAACCTGATTAATTGCCCTTTCTGTCTGTTCTGCTGATGTTTTTATCTAAATAACTGGGCCAAGGTACTGTGGAATCAGAGCACCTTTCTCCAGCTCATTTCTACAAAAAAGAATGCAAACTCCAAATCCGTGAATAGTTATTACCCTCCTCTACTATAGTGTCCAATTTTGCTATTTATTAAATTAATTTTAGCTGAGTCTAATATTTCAGGACATAGTATTTCACATCGATTAGATAAACAACCAAGGATAAGGAAGAAAGCCAATGAAAGTTTAATTCTTTCTTGCTTTTAAAGTAGAGAGATGGCTGTGTAAAAGTTGTGATTTAGGAAAGTTAATTGACAGTATTAAATAGAATGGATTAGAATAGATTATGATTGAAAAAATGAAAGATCATTGTGAAACCCAGCCCAAAGGAATTAAGAACCTGAACACGGGTTGCTGTTGTAATTAGGGAAGGAAGGAAAGGGACAGACGCAAAGAACATTTTGGGAATAGAAAGTTATCATTCTCTTCTCCCAGTTTTACCATGACTGAGTACTCAGAGGCACAGACTCACTGCAGGTAACATTTCTTTTGTAATTAAACTAAAATAGCATAAATAATTCAGTAAAAATTTAAATAAGAATGTGGTATAAGAAGTTGTAGGAAAGAAAATAACAGTAAAGAAAATAATTTCAAATTATTTTCAGGCAGTATTTACTACCTTTCCTCTTAATATGATCTCTGCTTATCTTTGTTAAACTGCTGACTTGTGTCTGTAACATCATGAAGATTACCCGACACAGTGTAATATTACAGGTGATTGGGTCGACTGGATGAGGGAATGGCTTTTTTGTGTGTTAAACTGCTGCGCTTAAACTCTCTTTAAAGTGTGGCCCTCTCATGCCGAAACAAAAGCAAAAGCTTCTTTGATAAAAGCTGAAAATGAATGGAGACAAGGAGTATATGGAAACTCTCTCTTCTTTCTGCTCAATTTTGTTGTGAATCTAAAGCTGCTCTCAAAAGAATTTTCTGAATTAAAACATAAAACAAAGTAACAAAAGAGAAATCACAGGCAAAAGAAATACAGTCTTTCTCCTCTGTGTTCTGATGTTTTCCTTCTTCTCAGTCACTGAGGACAGAGCTCATATTCAATAAGGAAGAATTTATTCTCTCCTCTGCTTTGGTGCTTTTCTCTCGAGAGGTGCTTTCATGCTTTTCCTCTCCAGAAACGACATCACAGCTTCGTTCTCCCCACTTCCCAGCAGTCTGAGTTTCCCTCTCTTCCCCTCCAACTCTTCAGTTTTGTGAGGACAATTCTTTGGAGGGGGGGCGGGGGGTGATGTCACATTTTTCTTTAGCATAACATGTATCGCAAATGTGAAAAAAGTGCAAAAACATTAAAGCAATGTATAATAATAACTTTCTTTACCTACCTTTCAAGGAAACAGGGGCAGTGGTGACGTACCGGTTATTAAATTAAAATCAATTCAAAATGCTGTCATTCCAATTGGTATTTAATTTACCCACCTTCCTATGTACTGTCACCAAGGTGTTTTTACATGAGAATGGTCATAGTGATAAAAAAATACGGAATCTCACAATGGAAATTTAAAGGCATTTAAACTGGGATTAGAGGGTATGGCTGTATTCTTTTAAACCTCCTTAAAACTTAAGATTTTCTTGCACTGTAAAATTTCAGTTACATTTTAGAATGCAAAGCAGCTTAAAAACAGCTTTTGGAGGTCTTTTAATTATAGATCAATAAGTGTGTCTGAGTGCAAAATCAATTATTAATTTATGCAAGCTGATAATTGGCTTTTAATATAAAGTTAAGTTCTACCTTCAGAGTGGTTTTGTTTTTGGTGAAAAATTAAATATATAAAACAATCTGAACCTCTAATGCTTCACTGTTTTAATAATGTTCACAACTCTAAAACACCTTGAGTAAGTTTGAAAACTCTGGACTGATAAATGTGAAATTTAGTATGAACATTAAATGGGAAAATATAAATGCTAAATTCTGAGATTATAAATTCTGTAAGCTGACTTTGTACAGTTTCAGGTATCAATATTTGATGAAAAGAATTGAGGTAGAAGAAGTGAAAATATTTTCTACAGTATCTACTCTTTTGTCAAATAAAGTCTAAAGTAATGTGCTTCTCTTTTGGTTATGTAAATCTCTTTAAAATATGGTAATCTTTTTTCTTTGGCAGATATACAATAGAAATAAAGAGATGAAACAAAGCAGTAACAAAGGGCCATGCTTGGTGGACATACAAACAAGCATCAAAGAAGAAAAAACACAAGCACATCTTAATTCACACTATGCATAAATGGCATCGACAATCAAAAAATACATGCTGAGTTCAAACAGACTTGCTTTTTAATCTTTCTTCAAAAGGCAAAGTAGTGAACGACAATCTGGAAATGAATGGCAAACTGGAAAAGAATCAGCAATAAAACAAGTGATATACAACTAACCATTTGCAATGTTAACATTGTAAGAGAACAAAAATGATAAATTAAAATGATGCCGTTTTATTCAAGGCAACTGTTTAAATGTAGTTTATTGCAGAATCTAATTAGTCACACTGGTTTCATATAGTAAGAATCTGGCTATTTCTTTATTTTAAGCATCCTTCCTTAACATTATTTGGCAGTTGCTGTTTGGTATAGGGTAGCCACTGCCCCTCTTCTCATTGATGACAGGACTCACCACCCATGATAGAAGCTGGAAATGCTATACGCTCCAATTTCTAGTCTCTCTTGCTGGTAGAACACGGACATTAACACATATCAGAAAAATGTGTTCAGTGCTTCTGGAAAAATTTTGTTCCTTGTCAAAATGAGAGAAGGATGAGGGATTTTTTTTAACTTCTTAGTTTTGGATAACGCCATGAGAGGATGAGATGCTTGGAGCTGCTATAGCCATCTTGCTTTGGGAAAAGGGGAGATACAGAGAATCTCAGAGAAGATGGGCCACTGAGCCAGCCAGGACCACTTTTGTTGAAGTGGCTTTTACTTGGGTGTTTTTGGACAAGAAAATACCTGAGTGCTGTTGACATTTATAAAGAAATTTAACCCTGTATCTATTTTAAATTATTTGGTCTATAGGAACACTTTGCCTTATGTAATCATGCCCAATTTTTTGATAAGTTAAATGATACCATTTCCATTTAATTGGTTGAAACATTGTAAAAAAATAAGAGCTCCATTTGAACACTGATAGAGATTCATCACAAAAGCGATAAAATATAGTAATGCAATATAATTCTCCTGAGACTGCCTTGTTTTTTAGTACTATGTTTTTCTCCATAATGGTTTACAACTTTTTGTTGTTTCTGTTTTGTTTTATTTTACATATGAGAGTTTCTTTTTTTTTTTTTCTAAAAATTTAATCATAAAACAAGAAAGAATGTCAGCCCTGCCCCGGTTAAAGAAGAAGGAAGAGTGATGGAGCCCGTTGCCCACTGGCTCGCAATCCTTTCTCTTTGTAATCGCTTCTAAACAAGGATGGGAGACACGTTTTCAAAACCTCTAGTTCTAGAGCACAAGCAAAAACGCAATGAAAGAAAAAATCAAATTGATCATTTACCTACATTCTGGATAAGAAAGGCAAAATGCCGGCCCATATGACCTTTTCGAACTCTCTGCTTTCCAACTCAGGTAATATACTGATAATCACAGTGAATCAATACCTGATTGTTGAAAGAATAAATAAACCTTTTAGACCACGGTGTTGCAATTGGAGCTCAGGCTTATTGTTGTTTTTGTAACAGGACTTTCCATTATGCAGAGACATCCTTCCCACAGGCAGAGGAGTGGTATGACAGAGAAAATTAAAAATGTGCATGTCTGGGAAGGCCCTGTTTCGTGGAAGGCACAGAGCTAAGTATTTCCAAGGATAATAAATGAATAAGATCCAGTCCCTGCCAAGAAAGAGACAGGATAATATATGTGGCCAAACAATACGAAGCAGAAAACAAATGTCACAAGAGAAGTATAAAGTATTTTAAAAGTTCAAAAGAACGAGTATGTGTGTTATGTAATGAGGATCATAAAGGAAGAGCTAGTTGAGACTGACCTTGAAGGAGAGATTGAATTTCAGAAGGAGAAATGTGGAAGAGTTGTTGATTGAAGAGATAAGAAAGTGTTCCTGAGTAAAGTAGTAGCCCACTTTCTCTTAAACAGAGAAATCATAAAGAGAGCCAGTGGAAAGAAAAGTACTTGGCGATTGAATATTTGAATTTGTGAATGGCTCCCCCCAAATTATGTCAAACCTGGACACTCCCCCAAACAAACTGTCCAAAATCAATTCAAAATGTCCAGACTATCTAAATAATTTGAAATATTTATCTGTAAAATAAAAATGAAAAAGGCATTTTTAGGTTTTATCACGTTACAATACAATTGTCCATTAATAAAAATAAACGCTGTTCATATTAGACTTCCGTTTATACTTTTTACAACTGAGTTCTCAATTATCTCTTTTATCTAGGTCCTTAAGGAATAAGATAATGGTAGAATTGTTGATATATACTGTAAAGTCTCAGTAAAATTCATGATTATCTGATGCTCATTTTTATGTATAAAAATGTATTTTATGTATACTGAGACCTAACATTAATCTAGAGAAAGTGGGATTAAGGCACATATTAATATTTTAACTCTTTTCATAGTAATGCTCAAATGTTAAAATATACAGTTCATAAAGTCTTTTCTTTTAAATAATATGATACAAGATTTATAAATTGTTAGATATAATGTCAAAAACTAACCTGACTTTCAGCAGTAACTCCAAATTGCTGTATGTCTGGAAATAAAGATTGTTCAAAATTTTGTAGGAATAAATTGCTGAGATTTGCCTCTAGACTACAGCATGCTTTAAAATGGAAATATCTATGTTTGTCATTAAAGTGTCTGACAACTTGTGGCCTGCTTATTATGGAATAGAATATCTAAAAATCATTGTGATCTTATGAGGAAACTCACCATTTTTATTAAATAATCTAGAATTTTGAAACCCAATTTTTGTACTCCTTGGTATAAATCAACTTTGTCCTCTGTCCGAATAAAGTTGCCCTTAGATTTAACTATATTTTGGATTTCACAGACAATCATGAAGAAATTCATGTTAGGAAGCAAAGTAAATTTTTTTTATGTCTGAGTATATAAAGATTTAAGAGATTTAATACTGTCTTTAAAATATGTTCTGTATAAAAATAAGCAAGTAAAAAACAAAGTCATATCATAGGTTTATTGTTATTAATTTTGATATAAATTTAATAAGTTATATTCATTATCAGTTATGTAAATATATTTAATTTTCATATCATTTTACTCTTTTATTATATATACTCTGGAAATTCAAACTGATTTTCAGCCATTCCCAATAAACTAATATATAGTATAAAATATTAAAACAGAGGTACAGAGGAAAATTAGAACAATTTTGAACACAAGGTTTTATCTGTGCATGCTGAAAGTCCAAGAAAACGAGAAACATGGTAAGAGATATGTATCTTATAATTAAATCTTATCACTGTTTCATTGGATACACGTGTTTTCTTAGCCTTAAAACTATAAAATAGGCTTGTGTGGCTATACAGATAAAGAAAACATAAAGATATTTTGTGCAATGTCTTAAATAGGTAAAAAACACATTACGCATATTTTCATGTGCTTACCTCTACTCACATATGAAACCTAATACCTGTTACATAATACTGTCTATAGTGTTGTGTGGTCTAGAAATCTAACTTTATAGTGTGACTCAAGTAGGTATAGGGTCAGAGCTTAGACAATGTCTAGGAATGACTGCCAAATAGACAATCAATCTCAAATATCAATTGTCTCAATCAGACTTCATGCCATCTAGATAATGGATGGTTCAAAATGGCATCTGCTGATACCCAAAAAGGCCTACTTCTCGTTATAAAGACACTCATAATCAGAAAGTCAGTCAGATTTGTGCTTTAGATACACTGAGAGGGAGAACCAAAGGTACATTCAAATCCTTGAAAGCAGCTTCTGATCTTCCTAAGGGTCAAAAGTTAGTTACATATAGTCCAAAAGTTCTGCATCATCAAGCATAGAAAAAAGTCACTTGATGTCATTTTATTGTTGTCTGTGGTGGTTATTATTTTTCATTTCACATATTTTTAGATGATAATTACTCTTGCTTGGTAAGTTTGGGTATATTATCTACACTGCATTTGCTACCATAAGGCAGAATACCCCTAAAATGTGTCCAGTGTGTTTTTTAAAGCAACCACATGTGTGCACATACACAAATGCGCACACGTTATTTTATTCCACTGTCACAGCCAGCCCCATAATTGAAGCCGATGGGCTTTGTGTTTTTGCTGGCTGCTGTCCAGCATTCAAAAGAGACCTCAGTCATTAATATAATGCCCCTTCTGCTAAGAAGTTTCTTTGTGAAGATTCCACTTGCATGTGATATTAAGCAAGAGTTACAATGGATGTACTAAAAAAGAGCATCCGTGTGCCACAGACAGTAAGAATTGTGTTAAATTAGTTTCAGCTGGAAGTCTTTCTTTGCATAACGTTACTCATGCTATCAAGTCCATCCAGGCTTTAGGCTCATGTTCTTTAAACTGAGACATTGTCTACTTTTCAACTTACAAGTTCTTTACTGAAGAAATTGTGACGGCACTTTCTTTGAACACATCAGTAGGGTGGATGTGACAAAATACTGTTTGATCACAATATAAAACCTGTTTTTGTACTTAATTACTCATGCTATGAAAGATGAAGATATTAAATGTGACAAAATAATAATTAATGCAACTAGCACTATGTACTGAGTTACTAAGCAATATTTCTCTAACTACTGTTTACTTTTGAATTCAAAGGGAATTTTAAATATTCTTCATTTATGTTTAATTGTGGATTCAATTTTTAAGCTTTGTTCTTTTGTTCTTGTTTTTTTTTTTTTTTTTTTAGCTAAACTAACTTAATGAGGTAAGATGATCCTCATGGAGAAACTACTTTTTGGGGAAGCATATATTGGAATTTCATTAACTTGTTTAGGGTATTACTTAGACTACAGCTGTTTGGAAGATATGAGGAGACCACAGCACAGCTCACCTGTACAGAGAAGTTGCTTTGGTTGCAAATCTGGAACTTGCAATCTGCAAAGACTTACCCCCCAAAATAACGCAACTATCAAAAGATATGGCAGCAAAGCAATAAAGTAGCTTGTGAGGACATAAACGACATAATGCAATGTTTGCACAATACACATCACAATGTTTATGTGTGTTAACATTTGCTTAAGGATTAATATTCCCAACTCAACGGTAAGGACCCTAAGATGCGAGAACAGTGGCTGTTAAACACAATGCTGTAGAACTTCAGCTTTATCAAAGTGGGTGATTGACAGTATTTGTTGAATTAATGGGTATGTATTATTGGGTGAAATTTTCATATTTAAACTGACTGAAAATTTGTTTGCAGGAAAAGCATTTCGACTGTGCCAAAATGGATACTTTAACTCTCACATTTTGACACCAACAAACATTTTAATACTATACCTGATTTCTGTATCAAACATTAAGTCCCTTGTGAAGATGCTTTCTTGCTCCTTCAAACCTAGGAATGTTATGGCTTCCTATTTGTACTAGCCTGCTGACCACAGCTCCTTCATCTCTTCAGGGCCAGTTTCTCAGTGTGCCATCTCTTTTCTTACCGGGACTCTGACTGCCAGAAGGATTAGTTATTTCTCCTGTATTTTTAAACATTATGACTGTAAATTTATTTTTAATTGAGATAATTATTTCTATTTAATTAATGTTTGCAGTTTCTTTTCAAAAATAGTTAATATTACCTACTACAAGTGAACATTTTTGCCATACAAATATTTCACTTTCAGTTTTAATTTTTATGATTGTTTCTGTCTATAATATTACAGTAAAAGGATAATACTAAAGTCAATTTTCCAGAATACTCAATCTAGCAAAAATTGTGACTATTTACTCTCATATATTCCAGAGTTTTCCTGTCATTTGAGGTTACTTTATTACATTTTAACACAATTATTTTATGTACCTCTTCTAACTTTCAAAATTGTATATTAAAAAGTTTTTAGATAAAATATATATTTTCCATTATTTTGAATCACACATAATCACTTTCATGCTGTCATATTTATTAATATTTAAAACAAATTTCACACTATTTTACCTGAAATTTTAGGTTAAAAACATTGTAAAGTATATTACTCTGTATGGAAATCTACAAATTGACCATAAAAAGGATTATATAATAATGATGTTAAATATTAACATGTAACAGGAAAAATATATTTATGGTCACTACATAAAATAAATGACATGAAGATGGGTCTGATATCAAGTAGAATACAATTACTAAAACCATGATAATTTAAGAGGTACTTTTAGTACACTGAAAAGAAGCAGACACAAAAATAATATTAATATATGGGATTTATGTTAAAGGATTTAAAGTAGTATGAAATTATTTTCTTAAGAACGAGTGTTTTTATTATATGTATTTATTTTATAACTGCATATTAGAAAAATAACTACACAAAAAATAAAATTAAATGGTTATTGTCATTAAACTTAATAACATATATACTGATAAAGTCATTTCACAGTGAAGAAATAATGGTTAACTTTTTTTTAATACTTATTTAAGACATGTTTGTTATCTGTGAAACACCAAACATATCAGGGCATTTTAAATTTTATACACTTCTTTTGGCTCAATTATAGTTTCCAAATGACTATTTTAATCAAAATTTAAGAGTGTTGTGTGTCTGTATATAAATGTAATCCTTCTTTTCCATGAAATTACAATTATGGGCCATACTGTCATAGCATTTAGGCAATTTTTTTTTGTAAACAATTTACTACATTCTCCACAGGGTCACTGTTTTAAAAAAAGAACAATGTACAGTAATTACATCAGCTGCAGTAAAACAACTTCCAAAATTGGAAGCGTCCCTGACATTTCATTTCAGGATTATCTCTTGGTATGAACTAGGGAAGTATTTCTACGGAGTCCAAAACAAAGAGAATTCTCAAAAAAGCTCTTTCAAAGAACAAAGACCTATGGTGTGGTACAGCTGTTTGTCTCTGTGTCTTTAACTCTCTTGAAACAACAACAGGATTTATTAAATGTGTTGGAAAACATGCAATAAATTAAAGGAGATCTTAAAACCAAACCCAACAAAGCAAAAGGACAATAACAAAAAACAGACTGAAGAAAGCATGTGATTCTATAGACTTCAAGGACACCAGGAAAATTTCCTCCAATGCAAATGGGTTCTTTTATACTTTATCTTCAACGCCCTTTGTCACTGCTGTTGTTACAGTAGTGCTGTTATTACAGCATCTCGAAGAGAAGAGGATGGTAGCAAAAGTACTTGGAATGACGCTGAAAGTTTCGGGTACAAAGTCTTACTCTGTCGCTCACCCAGCATTTGAAATCTTCCTTGGCCATAGAAGCTGAGAGTAATCAATTCTTGAATTTTAATCTATAAAAGGAGCTTAAAAATTGCCTAACAATACTGATACTGTTCTAAGAATCTAAGTAACCCTATGAGAACCTTTTGAAACTTCTATATGTTGGGAAAAGTAATGTATTATTTGAACAACAGAAGCACGTGATAAAGAGCTGAGGAGTGTGAACTATACATTTTGAGTTAGAATGTGAGGAAGCACGCTCTCTTTCTGAAGCCAAAGTCATAAACTTAACCAGATAGTGAAGTAGTGAAGTGTCTAGCTTAAAAATGGAGTGCTTTGGACTGCATATAAGTACTTTAAAACTCTTCTAAATAAATGTGTCATCCATTGTACAGGATGGATGCCTGGTGAAATGATGCTCCACATTAATAGCTAAATTATTGACTGCTGCTAATGAGTCCCTATATACAAAATAAATTTAAAGATTGTTCAGAATAGCATTGTTAGGTAGTGATTTAAATAAGTGTCATTTTAAAAACATCAACCTTGTGCCTAGAATAGCAGACACCTAACTGGCAATTCATTCCTTCACTAAGTAATAAATTGTCAGGAGGGCACAGTGTGAAAGTTGCTGTGCTAGGACCCCAGAGAGTGTCAACAGAGGAAGAAGACAATGAGCTTTTAGACAGAAAGGACTATAGTTTGTGCCACTATCCCTCTACTGCCAGGGAAAAGGTGAGGTGTGTGTCAGAGTGCAACAAAACCTCGTGGGTTTTCAGAGATGAAATCATTACTTCTGGTTAGGAATAAGAGGGGATATTTTCTGAAGCAGTTGTAAGACTGCAAAATAAAGATGGTTATTAAACCCTCATTGAAGTATCTTCCTTTTCCTGAAATAAAAATTAGTAATGATCATAAATAATTTGAGCATTTTGCAATTCCTTTTCTGTGCATTGGATTTCCTTAAATGTTGCTAATTTTCAAAAATTCTTAAAATACAGATACATTGAAATTCTCTCTGAATGAGACTGCATAATCTTTTAATTATCACATTTTAAATGTTCATTTTGTGTTGAGTACCTTATATTAAGTATAAATAACACATAAATGTAAATTAAAAGGTCATAATCTATTTTCTCTATACTTGCAAGGTTCCAATTTCTTAAGTGTTTAGGAACTTCAGACTACAATTTCATTTTTGACTATCTACTTGTCTTTGTGAGTCAGTATTTACAGTCAGAGAAAATATGTTGAACACATTCTAGAGTTTATTCCCCAAAACAAGTAAAAATCTTACTATATTTGTCTAGCTGATTATATATGATATTTCTGAATCTTCCAATTGAATCTCCCAGTTAATTATGTTTCACCAATAATTAAGGAGATCAGGAAACTTGACCAAGTACTACAACTGGATTCAAATCTAACTCTGTCTGAATTTGAAATTTAGCAGTTCCTTGTACTTTTTTTTCAGGTTTGACAAGTTTTAGTTAATCATTTAGTGTTACATATTATATATACATACATATATATATAAATATATATATATATAAATTAATTAAATTTGTTTAGATAACATTATGATTTTCTTACATAAAGAATGTATGTATCAGTGAATTTATAGTCAGAGGTTTTATAATCATACTTCTATAAAATCCCAAGATTTTTGAGCAGCTAAATATCAAATTTCATGGAAATATGCTTTTAAACTGGTAAAAATAAGCCATCCATTCTTTATTTTATTTATTATTGCATTTATTCCATTTATTATTTTATTTATTTCTTTAGTTTGAATTTTCAGTCTAAGTTCTAAATGAGTCGTAAGCCTCAACAGCAGATTTAAATACATTCCTCAACACAATTTTCTGTAATTTAATTTGGGATTAAAACTCATGTATGTGTATTTGTGTGCATATGTGTATATTTGTATTCAAAATTATATTATATTTAATTAAATAAATAAACTTTTCTCTGGGTTTCATCAAGTAAACAGAGTTATATCTTTCTTTTCATTTATTTATTGCAATGTATTTGTGGGTCATGCAAATTAGACTATGATAATGTGTGACTTTTTAAAATTTCACACTCCAGATGCTTTTGCCATGTCCTCACAGAATGCAGTCCAAATCAAATACACCAAGAGACAGTCATTGGTTCACAGTTCTTTTCTCTTGTTCCTGGTTTGATGCTTTAGTTCCACAGAAACAGAAAGGTTAATCCTTCACATCTTCCCACAGGAACAAAGCAAGCAACTCATTTATTTTAATGGGAACAACTTTTTACTCTTCTTCTGTTTACCTATAATCTAACCTCATTCTGATATCTCAGGCCATTTTCCTGCCATCCATAAGCTAGTATTTATTTGAAAATTAATCAACTGGAGCCCATTTGCATGAAAAGTGAGGCAGGACACACTGTAAAGATCTTTGGTGGTACAAAACTCTAGTATCAACTTCACTACTACCTAGCTAAGAGAACACGCCCATCTCCTGTTATCCAATTTCCTTCACTCTTCTATTATCTGCAAAATAAGATTTCTGGCTGAGTTAATGCCAAAAGTTTTCTTTGCCCTAATATATTATTTGAACATAGAGTTTTAAGAACTGATCATCTGTTTCTTACATTTACTGTAATGTGAATATAGTATTTAAGTCAACATATTTTACATAACTTGAATATAGGAAACAAGGAACCAATTAAAGTTTTTCTTTATGGGCTAAGAAGGAATTAAGATCAGGAAAATATATTTTATAATGTATTGTATATTTAAAGAAAGATATTGTCTCTGAGAAAGACTTTTTACAATCAGGTTTTGAGGTCATGCTTCCAAATATTCTCCAACTTTATTCTGTAACTTAGACTATTTAATATGCAGGGAAACATCATTCAAATTAATTATTCCCAATTTGTATGAGTACAAGTGATGCCTCTCTTGACATTGACAATTCATATGAGTGCACTTTGATACAATAAAAGAAATACTTTCTAAACTTCCATGAACTATTTCACTGGGAGGATCTAGCCTTTGTATAAAGAAATATTCATCCAGACCCTTATGAAAAAATTTTACCTTTCATGAAATAATTTTAATGCTTTAAATAATGGGTCTTTATATAATAGCACTTGCTGGCCCTAAGGAAAGCTTATAAAATGAAATGTTGAAGACAGGTTCATCTACTTATGCACAAAAACTCTGTGAAAATCAACATGTGGGATAGATTCATGCAATTATATAATTTTTACTACTATTAAAAAGCCAGAGGAGACTTGAGCACTTAGTCTGACATTCTTGCTTTATAAATTAGAGAGCCTACACCTATGTACATTAAAAGATTAAATGACTTTGCAAAGGTCTTGAATCCGTTGAAATGCAGGAATGTCTGTGTGGCACTCTGTGTACACACACAGATGCACACAACCTGCCCCCCCGCCCCCCCACAATACACACACACTGACCACTTTAAAGGGAGAAGCACAGTTTAGGATGTGTTACGCTGCCATGCAGCAATGTAAGATAGAACTGTCTTAGTTTTTCAGTTATTTGTTTAGAATCATGAAGATATATACCCAAAATAAATAGCACGCACCAACAGTGTAAATAACTTCATAAAGAAGCATAAGATCAATCAGGTGAAAAATGGAGTTCAATACTTTAGCTGAGATTATGTGCAATTAAAAAGTCACCTTGTGGTTTTTGTTTTGTTTTCTTTCTTTCTTTCATGTAATGTCTAGCACATACAAAAGGGTATCAACTACAAATTTTGCCTTGCCTTAACTGAAGACAAACATGAACACCTGCATTATAAAATACATTAGCCAATGTATAATTAGTAACTCCAGTTTAGCCTCGAACAGAATATCTGAGAGATGATAGAAAAAGGATACATCCATCCTATATTTTTAAACACAAACAAATATTTAAAAGCCTGAAGATCTGTGACTCAGAAATGCTTTTGATTCAGCACAACAGCCTGTGATGTACTACTGAATGTCATTTGGCTAGTCACAGCACTGGGGCATGTATGCAATAAAAATTTTCTGAGCATGTTTGCAAAATATAAATGCTTAAGCAACTCTTTGTAGCCATAAATTGTGGTGCAGATGGAATGCAATCTTGAATAAATAAGATGAATGAAGTGAAGGGCAGCCACTGCTTTATCATTCTTCACGTAGACTACAGAATCCATTGCCTGCATGTCTAAGGGGTAAAGCTTTATGGTTCTAAACAATGTAACCATATTTTAAAATCACATTTAACATAAATTAAATATTAAACTTAGCAGAATGGATACACTAAATGGAATCTAAAATCAAATAATTTACCATAGAACTCACATTATAGTACAGCTATCTCAAACTGTAATATCTAAACTCTACATGGCAACAACTAATTGTCTAAAACATTCTCTAACATGTATGTCATTTCTCCATATACAGTTTTGCAGCAGTTTCTAGAATAATGTAGGTTTTTTGTTTTATATCACCTGCCCCCAGGATTTGATACTTTTTCCTTATAGAGATTCTCCTCTGGGGCCAATATACCAATTTCAAAAATGACAATTAAAGCCAGGGCCTAGCTTCAAGTCTTATGACTGTTTGCCTTGTAACTATGAAATTGGCAAAATAATATATTAAGCATAAGTCATTTTAATATTTAGCTGCCAGAAGTGATATATAAACATATTATAGAAGAAGCACTGAAAATCTTTCATAAAATATTCTAATAATGTCTTTATCCTTGTCTTCAAATGTTAATTCTTTTTCAAATAAGGAAAGCTAAAAAGCAGAACAAATGTTTAACTTTCTTCCAGAGTCAGTGGTTAAGTGATAGTACAGGAAAGATTTACTGAAATCAGAGGAACTCATCATTTAGTTAATCCTGCTGTCGCCTTACTGTGATATAAATGATTACCTTGAAAGTACAATTATGGGGCATTTTAGGTCTTCTTATGGACCTTGCTGAATACACAATTCTTCTGCAAAATTTAATTAAATCAATGTCCTAGGCTCTGATTATACCTTTATTTTGTATCACTAAATACCGAAGTTCATCATTCTATTTATTAAGTCACGTCTTGTTTAATTCCTTTTATTTTTAAACACTCAGAAGAATAGTAGAAATTTTTTAAAACATGGAAAAAGAAACTGGTATCTGTCCTCAATGTACTTACAGTCAATTAGAGAAAATAAGAAATATCAAATAACTACACTACAGGGTAAAATGTAACAAATGCTCACGAGGTAAAAATAAAGTGTGATGATATTTATGATAGAGGATAGCAACACTGATAACGGAAACACAGCATTTGTTATGCCCCAGGCATTTTTCTAAATATCTGTATCTACTAACTGAGATTCAGCAGGAATATGACAAGAATGTCTCCCTTGTTTAAACTGCAACCTCGTGCTGTACAGGGTCAGTGTCTTTATTTTCTTCCCTAATACTTTATATTTGGTAATTAATGAGATGAATAAAAATTGTGCAAGAGACTATTCTAGATGTGTTCATGTAGGAAGACTTAGTCTGACAAAAAGCCCAAAACTCATGGGGATTATTTTAAAATTAAACAACAGATAATATAGAAAACAAATAAGCAAATTGTATAATACATTATATACTGATAGATACATGCAGAAAGGATTGATAGAAATTGTAGGAGTGGGAGTGGGAACTGCCATGCTAAGTGATACAAAAGCTTTATTTCTAAGGTGTCCCCTCCAAGGAGTTGAGACAGTGATCTTTGGGTATGTCTCAGATAACTGCATTCTGAAGAGAACAGTACACATGGAAACCTTGAGGCAGTAGTATCTGTGCATATGAGTGTGTGTGGTACGTGTGATGTTAAGTAAAAGCCAGGAAGCCAGTGCAATCAGAGTGAAGTTTCGCAGTTGGACAAATAATGGGATATGAGTTTGTACAAATGAGAGATCAAATTTTAACATTTTTGTTAAATTTTAATTTTATTGGATTAAGATGGCAAGCCACTTTAACCAGAAAAATGACATACTCTGACTAATGTTCTCATGGAATCATTGTGGTGCTTTGTTGAGCATAGATTTAGAGTAGCAAAGTATGAGGTTAGAAGTAATAAGTGGAATTTGTACAGTATCCCCCAAAATACATGATGGTAGCTTACATAAGAGTACAAATTCCATAGGTGTTAAAATATAATTTTAAAAGCTCAGCATATTTTAAAGTAGAGACAATAGATCTCAAATGATAGGATGTTGGGTGTGAAAGAGAAATTACTTGTATCCAAGCAACTAAAAAAATGGACTGGCCAATACTGAGGTGGGGAAGACAATAGCCACCAGGAGTGGATGCCCTGTCTTCAATCATAAATGCATAGGTCATATAAAGAGTTGCATCTTATTGGTCACATGGCATAATAAGGGTGTGTCTGATTGGTTAACTCTTGGTGCCAGAAATCCTTACATACAACTACGGGGATCTGGATTTTTAAAAAGTCACTTTGGAGCAAAAAGGGTAGATAATTACTCTTATTAGTTTTGTAAATCAATCAAAACTATGCCAATTTTTTTCAGATTGGCAAAAAAAAAATCTGATGTGTGCCTCATAATTGTAGTAATTAGTTTATGTGTGTCATGAGGTGAAAAAGGTTGAAAATTACCAGATTAAGTAATATGAGAAATGAACTATTAGAAATAGAAAACTGGATTTCATATTGTGAAAGGCACTGGTGATCTTAACAAAAAGAAAAATTAGTGAAGTAGTGAGGAGAAATGCCTGACTGGAAGAGGCTTGAGAAAGAATGTGGAGAAAGAATTGACGTGTCTCTGTTTAGGAATTTGGCTGTAAGTAGCTGCAGAAAGATGGGGTGGAGGCTGGAGAGAAGTGGGGTTACACAGTAGCCATTCACAGATTATTGAATAGAATTTAAATATTTCTTGATGAATATTATTTTCCTATAACTTGTTTCATAGCACCAATTCATATAAGTATGGTTTCATATAATTTATGGGCAGAATTACAGTAGGCCTATGGTACATATAATTTAAATTTATTTAATTCTTATTTAGTTAAAAGAAACATGGTATAATTATGCAACAAGGCTTTATACACTATTTGAGGTATACAAGAAATAAAACTTGCTTTGAAATTAACCCAAGGTCATTTATTTTAATGACGCTTCTTAAGCAATTAAGTATATTGGTTTACTGTACAAGATGTATGATGCTTACTTATAAGATTGACTAAAAAAACTAGTGTGCTTACCATATCACATGACATAGATGTAAAAGTTTTTTAGTATATTTATATATGCCTTCATACTGTCAGTCGATTCATCTGGCCAATAGGAAAGTGTCAACAAACACTCAAATAAAACAGCCCCAGATTTACCTTTATTCAAGCAATGTCTGCTATTAGTGCAATTATTTGAATTATTTTTTCCTTACGTTTCCTATTTCTCACTGAAAGCTCTCTTCAAAATAGTCATGCAGGATGTCTTAAGTCTTGCCAATATTATAAATGTATTCTTATTTCACATCTCTAAGAATATATTGAGTACTCAACAGACTACAAAACAGGCAAGCAGACCAAAAGGAGCCTTACTCTCTCAAACTCGGAAATCCACCCTGTTGGCTGAGGGCGGCGTGTACACTAGCAATTGACCGGGCACCGTTGTTGATCATTCAGTCACTAAAATCTCTTTAAAAAGTGAATAAATATATATTTGGGGGAAAGTGTTATACATTCATAGAATGTAGATTTTATTTAATCTTTTTTATATTCTTAACTATTACTACTTCCTCACTCTGCCTTGAAGCTAAATAGAATTACCTATTTTCCTTCTTAATGCACATATAAGACTTTATATGTACAAAATGTATGTCCTTGGCATCTTGAGAAGTTTTTCACTAATCTGTTGCCATTTATTCTGCTATATTTAATCAACAGGCATGTCAGTGTAGGTTGAGGTGAATTATTTTAAAGTTGAAAGGAGATTGTATCAATATACAAAAATAACAATGAGAAAGGAAGTAGGAAAGAGGTCAGCATCTAGTCATCAGCAAGGACAGGCCATTAACATTACAGTCATCCAGCTAGAGAGAAGGCAAGGAACATGTAACTAAAGAGATAATTAAAGTAGTTCATCTTTTAAAAAGTGCATAAAATTTTTCTTGAAACATCTATATAATATTATAGGAACACAAGCTGGTTGATGGGCAGATTCTGTACATTTCAATATGATTTCTCTGATTTTGCATACATATTAATATTTACAGGCAGCAAACATGAAACCTGTAATAACATATTAGACTTTCATCAAATCTCTCTATCTGCATATACATATTTTTAATTTATGATTATTTCTATGCTCTTATAATTTGGCCTCTTTCTCTGTTTTGTCTCATCTTCTACTATTTCTTTCAGTCAACTCTATCAATCTACATTGTTTATCTTAAAGTTTTCTATGAACTCCATGTGGTTCTTCATATATTTTTCTTATTTTTACTGTTACAACTTTCTTTATTGACTTATTTTCTTTCAGTCAATCTACTTGAATTTGTTTTAAAGATTTTATTTATTTATTTTTAGAGAGAGGGGAAGGGAGGGAGACAGAGAGGGAGAGAAACTACAATGTATGGTTGCCTTTCACATGGCCGTCACTGGGGACCTGGCCTGCAACCCAGGCATGTGCCCTGACTGGGAATCAAACCTGAACCCTTTGATTCCCAGCCCACGTTCAATCCACTGAGCTACACCAGCCAGGGCTGAATTTTTTTATTTGTGATTTTTTCCCTCCCTTGTGTTTCCCCACAGGGGAGATACCTGCCTTGTAAAACTATTTTAAGCTATGTGTGGCTATATGTTTTATTCCTGGGGCTTAGACAATATTACCATATTTGGGAGATTTTTCACCACAAATGTAAATCCAAAATACTACTACAAAATAAAAATCAACTTCCTATTTATCTCTGTGGACAGTGTTAGCCAAAATAAAGATGAGAAAAATGAAATTTGGTAGATTAAATATAAGGTTGCCTAATATGATAAATAAATAATGTAAAACACTTCATGGATGTTAGCTTCACTGACTACCAGCATCAATCTGGAAATAAACAAAATTAGAAATATTATATGTATTTATAATATTGAGAATAAAATTAATCACAGATAAGTGCACAATTTTGAACAGTAATGTGAAAAACATTGATTCATGAATATTAATGATCATGATTCATATTATTAGTTAACTTGGTTTCTAATGTTATTAATTTCGTCAATAATATAATATTAAAAATTGAGTGTGTTTAATTACTACAAAATTAGTAGAGTTATTTAAATATAGGAAGATTAAAGTACAAAAAAGAAAACACTGAAGGCAAGCTAAATATATGAAGTACTTGGCTCCAAGAAAGAATGTGGTTATGGGTTTATGTACAGTAAATGAGAACAATATTGAATGTTTAAAAATATTGACTATAAAACATGGAGTGGAAAGTAAATTAATAAAAAATGATGGCAACAACATTATACATGGTCATTGCATAGAATTCATATAGCTCCTTTTCCCCCCTAAGGGAAACAGAGTGCCTGGTTTATCATCATAGCTGATAGGAAATAAATCTCAGTGATCACAAGACCATCATTTAAAGGTCACCACACTGAAACCTAAGGCTGCATAGTTTTCAGTGGCAAAGAAAAACCAGGATTCTAAGCTGGTGTTGTACTCATTGCCCGAACTGTTTCTTCATATAGATTTTTACACTCCCTATGTTTTTGTAAAGTAGATCAATAAAATATTAAGATGTACAAGACTCCCTGAGAAAGGCCGAGTCCAACCTACAGAATCCTAAGACGTGGGGAGTCTAGGGACAAAATGTTCTGGAGGAGAATCAAAGGCTGAAAAACGAAATGGGGCTCACGCCTGGCATTTTGCGACCTTGAGTAGAAACCAATTTCCTAATTATGGCTAGAATGAAAATGGAGCCTTTAGACTGGGAACCAGATCACATGATAGCCTATGACTCCTTCAAACGCAGACACAAGTTCATTCATCTCTGCCATATCTTTAGTTTTGCCACTCATGAATTTAGAAAAGTAGATCAGAAAAAAAACACAGAAATGCATTAACTCTAAGGTATTCTGTCTTACAATCACAGTGAACTAACTAGTCTCACCATTCAATTTTAAAATATATTGCACATAAGCAATTCTCTTAATGGAATTAATTGCATTAACTTGAATTCCTCCAAAAGCAATGTTATAAAATGAAATAATTATTCTGATTTATATGAATGTTTTACATTAAATAAAGTCACCTTGCTTTTACATTGTACAGGTAAAAAGATAATTTTGAGTCCACTTTAAAGTGCTCTACCCTTCTAAATTATGTTTTTGGTAATTCGATACTTCGATCAGAACATTTCTGAAATGTAAATGGCATCACCACATTGCCTTTTTTAATACATATTCTGTATTTGTCTTAATAGATTGCCCATGAAGATTTCATGAGGAGTCAAGTGCCCTAAAATATATGGTATATGGAAGGATGACATTGTTGATTGAGTTAATTGACTACAATTATTGTGGCTGTAGATATAAAAATGATTAAATATACTGCTTTTCTGGTAATCATTGAACAGTTTCAATGTTACATAGAAAAACTATGGAATGAAAAGGGAAAAAAATTGCAACTCATAGAGAATTTGATAAATCAATTTACATTCAACCAGAATTACACACCATTTAAAATCAACTCATTAATAAGTCATATGTGAACTTTCCTCATACCCCTTAAAATATAGTTCCCAAAACTCATTTCAAATTCTTGCTACATATTATCTATTGAAGTTCATCTTTGTGAACAGCAGGTAAAATGCAACCATACTCACTAAGGAAAAAATATTTATCTGTCCTTTACGACTTTTTTTATGCACAGCCCATATTAGAATTAACACTAAATATACCTCTTAACATAGCTATGGCTGTTGTGGCTCAATTGATTGAACACCAGCCTTTGAGCCAAAGGGTTGCTGGTTCCATTCTCAGTCAGGGTGAATGTCTGGGTTGCGGGCCAGGTCCCCAGTAGGACCATACACAGCTGTTTCTCTCCCTCACTTTCTCCCTCCCTTCGTCCCCCTAAAAATAAATAAATAGCATATTTTAAAAATATCTCCCAATATATTATATATCCCTTAACTGTCATTCTTGGAACTAAGATAGAACTAAAATCTATGATATGACTTCTCATAGGAGGAAATCATTAACTATCATTTGGACTAGGATGATTGCTAGATGATATACTGAACTACTTGCTCTTTACTTGTGTTCATAGAAAATTATTAGATGTGGTTACTTTTGAACATGAGGAATTGAAACACAAACAAACTTAAGCTGCAGAAAATCAATTGTATTTAAAGGCACACACAGTGGCATTATATATTCTACAAACACGAAATACTGGAAACCAACTGAATGTCCTAAAGTAAGAGAGTACAAAAATAATTTTAGTAAAAATCACAGTAGGGAATAATTTTTGGTAATCAAAATTATTTTTGATAAATTGTTAGTGGTTAGAAATATGCTGGACTAGTAGTAAACAAAAATAAATAAATAAAATAATGAAAATAATTGATTTGCCTTGATTCCAACTATATTATCATCATCATCTACAATTTAGAAAGTACTTAAAAGGAACATGTGAAGAAATATGGAAGCATTAACTCAAGTTTGAGTACTGTGGTCAGAGTGTATCAGTGAGAATTGTTACTACATTGCACAATGAGGTAGAGTGATTTTTTTTTCACTATACTTTTCTTAACTATGATGCTTTCTTTTTATATTCATAAAATAATCAAACTTAATTTAAAAGCCAACCTGGGATTAATAACAAAATACTGATATAAACAAATATGTTATGAGTTGAGAAGGAAATTTCTATGGACTTTTTCTGATAAATTTTCATAAAAGAGAAGGGACTGGAATGGCCTGGTGGAGACCCCAACAAGAAGCTTTAGATACAAGTTGTGAGTGTAGTGTAGGTACCAGAGATGTCCACCTGCAAAGAAAGTAACGTTTCTCAAGTAAAATCAGGTTGTATTTGAAAATGTTACCTTTGTTTTCTAATTCCTTGGCATTTAATTTATTTTACTATCAACAACAAACTTTAAAAAAATCAATATTTACCTTTTTAAACAAATGTTTTTGAGAGAAATATTGCTATAATATACTTTCTAAAGTGAGACATTTTAGTAATAATGTGTTGCTTTTGTAAAAGTATTATCACATGATATATAGATATGATTGCCAAAATATACTCTTTGGAACCCTGGTAGGATGTCAATAATTGTTACATGTATGTTACAGAGAAGCATACATACATTTTACTGGAAACATGTTGAAAGGAAAACAAAAAGTTATCTTTACTCTCCTAAAACCTTATTGGTAGCTGAGTTTAAAGGGCACATTCCAAGTGGTTAAACTTCTCTCAACTTCCCCAGCAAAAATTTTTCAAAATCACTAATAAGAGTTACAAAAAACTATACGGCTTTTATAGTTTACTGAATGAATTATTTCATTTTATTCCTGTCTTTTGGATTTTTTTTTCAAGATAACTTCTGTACTCTGTAGTTATTCCTACTTTATCAGGCTTCAGAATCTGGACTAAACTGGTAAAATATGTGTGGCGTTTACCTGTGTCTGGTTCATCCTAATCGAGAAACCACCACTGCTCTTTCCCCTGCTCGTCTAATTCAGTCACACATCACCTTCTCATTCCCTTAAACCACAGCGAGCCGCCTCTTCCCTCTTCATTTTATTACCAAATTAAAAGAACACACTAGCCCACAAAAGGTTCAATGGTTTAAAATATAAAAGCCCCACATATCAGTCCCACCATTTACTGGGCATCGACTGCATGCCAAACACAATGCAAAGTAATTTACATAAACACTCTCCTGAAGGGCGGAGAGGCATAGTTTTATGGCAGATGAGGATACTAAGAGGTAGAAAAGTTTAAACTTGCCCCCGGTCACCATGCTGCAAAGTTAAGGAGTTGTTCCTGAAAGCTGGGTGTGCCATACTCTGAAGCCCCTGCTTTTTACCTTATTGTTATAGCAAAAAGCATGGTTGAAAGCTAAAACTCTTAAGTAAGAATGACATATGGATTAGAATAGTGAAGAAATAATATGCATAGTGACTATGCTGAGTTGTCAACTATTATTTGAATAACTCATTGAGAACAGAGCATGAGAAATGAAATGATAAAATCTAGGCTTGTAAACAATCTCTAAAGGTAAGTTACTGACTAGTTAGAAACAATCATTATATATTAGTGTATGTCAGCATCTCCACTGCACAATATCTCCACTCTTAAGTGGATAGATGATAACATAGACAATGAGAAAGATTCAGCAACAGAGTAAGATCCTACTTAGCTCTTAAATGGGTCACATTAACATGAGCAAGTAATTTAGGTTTTGAGGGATCATGGCTCAGCAGTTTTGTTTTCGTTGTTAGATAACATTAAATTAAATAGAGTGGTTAGAACCTCAGAAGTTTATATGGAGGTGAGACCACAAAATGACCTTTAACTTTAGATATTATCAGAAAAACATAGAATGAAGTTTCCTTCAAATAAGCACATAAAACAAGAGACGCTGCACAAAATCAAAGTAGGATGGTAATGCAGGGTCCGGCACAAATAAAGCCTCCTTTTTATTACAAAATATTTTATTATAAAATCTTAAGTATATAATTATGTAACATAATATCAAATTCAAGCACACCATATGACATTTTAGGTGAAATATTCAAACGAATACTATAAATTACTACCCTCTGGTCATCACCTGACCAACCACACTCAAGCAGGCATTACTTCTGCGGGACCCTGTATATAATTTGGGCAGTCAAAAATCTTCATTGTAGAATTCAAACATTTGTTATGAATTCAAACATTAGAATGTAGTTAATATTGTAAATAAAGCAGTAGTTTGTTTTTCTGTAGCTGTATTCCCAATGTGTATACCCGTTCCTAAAACTCTTATTTGTTGAATGGAATAGTGAATAAATAAAGGTATGGTTGTGTTGAGATTTTGAAAAAGAATCTTAACTTTGGCACATATTTTTAATAATAGTTAATTGGTTGCAGTACTATGTATTTAATTTGGAGGTATTTCAGTAAAAAATGTAAAAATTAAAATGTTAACCCTAGTTAGGGAAAGCATAAGATAAATCATATAATGAAGAAATTGAAGTCTAAGTGAAAATTAAATTACACAATTATTATGCTGAGAAACAACAACAGTTAGTGAAAATCTTTAAAAATATAAATAGTAAAAACAATACTGAATTATTTCTTTTTACTGAAAAGAATAGCAGGAACTGTGATAAAATTGAAGATGATATTAGAAAAAAATCATAAATTCAAAATGATGATCACACTAAAATTTAGAAAATAGATTTTGGCAAAATTAATTAATCTATGTGGCAATAGATTTCATATACCATAGTTTAGGAAATAAACATTTAATGACTGCCTATAGATGTGAGGAACTACAATAGAAACTGTAAATACAAGGAGAGCTAAGAGATGTAACCTAGCCCCAGGGTTCCAAAAAATAATTTTGATTCCAGTCAGAGAATGAATTAGATACTCTTCAAATTGTAATCTCTGAGTGTTGTGATGTATGAGTACTGGTATAATTTGAAGCATCATTTCCTGTAAAGTTCTCCTTTGATCCAGTCAAAATAATACAATTCAGAGAGAAATAGTTAAAACTCATAGCTCTAAAGCACAATTCAAAGAAAAGCCTGATTGTTAGTCTAGCCATATTTCTATATAACCTATAATTGAAAAAAAACAATTCCATTCTCTAGGTCTGTGGGGCAATATGCAAATCAGAATTCATCTGCACAATGGAGTTTTGTGATTCCGCTCAGTATAACCTATCTTTATTTGCTAGCTCCTTCCATGACAGAAGGTTCAATAACCCCCGCTTCTCCAGTGCTCTGGCAAAGGAGCCAGAGATTGCTTTCCAGGCGAGTAGGCACAAGTAAGCAATTTCAGGAATCCTTTAATGAGGCAATCCATAATGGTTTCCCTAACTGAGTTCTTTCTCCAACCACAGGAGAAAAAAAGTAATTCTAGCAGCTTGTTTGAAGGAAGAGCACACTCACACAAACGCACACACTCACATGTATTTATGCCTTGTGTTAAAAAGAAAGAAATTGAAATCATAAATGAAATGATTTCAAATACTTATAACCCAACAGAATGAAATGCATCACTTTAAGTACTTATTGTGGATGCTCTAGAAATTTTTTTTCTGTTTTTCTCTCTCAAATGAGTAACAGACACTATGATTGGAGGATAACTTTATTTCCTGATATACCTTCAAAAAAGTGCTAAATATTATGACTATGACCTTGAACATATACATGGAAATATTAAGGTATATATGAGAATTGAGGACTTAGTTTGTATTTTATAGATCTACTTGTAAAGCCAATTAATTATTGTACTATGAGGAATTTTTTAAAATAATTTATTTATTTTTTTAGAGAGAGGAGAAGGAAAGGAGAATGAGAGGGAGAGAAACATTAATGTGTGGTTGCCTCTTGTGCACTCCCTACTGAGGACCTGACCCACAACCCAGGCATGTGCCCTGACCAAGAATCGAACCAGTGACCCTTTGGTTCCCAGGCCCGTGTTCAACCCACTGAGCTACACCAGCCAAGGAAAAATTTTTGAAAAAAATAAAATGCATCCCTTTGCGACAGCATGAATGGAACTGGAGAGCATTATGCTAAGTGAAATAAGCCAGGCAGTGAAAGACAAAGATCATATGATGTCACTTTTAAGTGGAACCTAATCAGCAAAACAAATAAGCAAGCGAAATATAACCAGAGACACTGAAATTAAGAGTAAACTGACAGTAACCAGAGGGGAGGTGGGAGGGAATAATGGGGGAAGGGGGGAAGGGTTTTCAGGAACAACTATAAGGTACACTTAGACAAAACCAAGGCGGGGTGGAGTCAGGGCAGGGAGGAGGGGATGGCTGGGGTGGGGGGTAGTGATTGGGAGAAAATGCAGACAACTGTACTTGAACAACAATAAAAAATTAAAAATAATAAATAAAATCTTAAAAAAATAAAATTAATCTGAACCATTATGTCTAGGGCTTGGTCTGGAATTTATATTTTTGGAATTAATGTTGTTTTATATACACTAACTGGTATCACTACTATAGTTCTCATCTCTTTCTCCAACGCATAAAATAAAACCTCTAATTACAATATATTATTAGTATAAATTATTTATGCAAATAATATTGTAATTTTGGTTATTGAAAATAACCACAGAGTTTTAACCTTTCAAATCCTTCCCAATAATTGGGGTGAGGGGGACTCAAATTTCTATTTAAAAACTTGAAACTAGTAAGTTCTGCAGACATTCTTGAGCTTTTCTCCAAAATGCACGTTCCTCAGTGAGCAATCTTCAGGTTGCCTTTTTCCCTCCACTGCTGCTCCGTGGCTTCTGCTGCCTCTACACTCTCCTTCCACCACAGCCCACTGTGGATGTTGGCATATTATTCCCATGACTATCTCTACAATGTGTCACAAGCCACGATGGATCTGACACGTCCAATAATATCTTCAATGTTAATTACTAGTTTGGGGGCCAAGTCTTTCTAAGTCTCTCACTCCTCCATTGGCAGCATCCAAGTTCCTCATCTTCAAAGAATCTCGCAAATTCCTTTACCTTCGCTTATTCACCCGGTTTTAGGGAAACCACTTCCAGGCATTGTGTTTTATTCACAACAAGAGACTTATATGTCATCGTATATGTCAACAATGCCCTCAACTTTACCACAGACTCCAGCCTACCATATCCTCCTTCCTAGTCTGCTCTGTAAAACCTCACCTCTTTTTTTTATCCATTCAGGCTGAACAGAGAGCATAGCTTGGAAAAAGCTACACAATTAAGTATAAATCAATAGCTTTCAAATTCAGGTGGTCATTTAGCCAGCTCAAAAGTATCTTTCTTGCTTTTTCACCACTCAGTATTCACTCCAAAAATTTAGTGCCACTTTCAAACTTGCCACCTACACCCCATCCAAATTTTAAGCACACAAACTTAACCTCATCCACTTACAGATAAATTGTCATCATTAGTAGATATCAGTTCCCTTCTATTTGGCTTATTATAATTACAAATGGTTTCATCTCCTCCTGGGCTTTTCCTTATCAACCACCCTGTCATATATTTGCATCTTTACTGTGCTTTTAAACTTCTGCGGAATCCTCCTTCTCAACACATGAAGCACTGTGAATGATGTATAAGGGTTAGCTAGGCAGAGCAGTGTGTAGTGCATGTATGCATGTGGGTGTGGGCAATTGGGAAAGAAGGCAGAGAGAACATTCGAGTATGAGAATAAGCATCAGTGATTTATCTACATTAATTAAGCACAAATCTGGCAATACAAGCTTTTTACAAATGCCTGTCTAAAACACTAAATATAGGTGTTATTATCCTAATTTTACATGGCAGAAAACTGAGATACAGGCTTCAAAACTTACCCAATGAAGTACTATAGCTAATAGTAATTTAGTTCTTACTACTTATTAGGTATGATTGGTCTCACTCCCCAGTTGTTCCTCCTGGTTTATCCGCACACAAATGTGGCACCACTGGGTCTGCCAGCCGAAGCCTTGCCATGCGTTTTCTCCTACCCAGCTGCCCATCTCCACCCCTCCTACCACTTTGGATGAATGTTTCTCCTTTAATGTTTTGGTTGTCAGATTTCCATACAGTTTGATTTTCTGGCAGTTCTGGTTGTTTTTTTGTTTTTATTATTATTATTTTTTTCCTCTTGGTTTGGAAGGAAGAGTAACATATCTACCTATGCCTCCATCTTGGTTGGAAGTCTACTATTTGATCTTCTAATGAAGCAATTTTGACTCATAAAACACATCCAGCTAAAATATTGCACAGTGTAAATTCCTGGGCTTGGGTAAATGAGCTATTATCTTTGGCTTATAGGCACTATCCAATTTAATTGGTCAGCCAGCCATTCAGTCAGCTGTAATTTCTCTATTTTTGTATATCTCCAAATGTACTTTTGCCATTTTCACTCAAATTATGGTAGCTAAAAATTTATTGAGTTCTAAAATATAAGTAATATTACAACAATAAATTATTCTTGGTTTTAGGGGTCACTGACAATGATTCTAGAGAATATCATAATTTAGATATATAAAATAATCTTATATGTAGAAACAGCTTCATGAATCATTTTCTTCCTAGAATTTGGTAAGCAAAGTATTAAAATTGTAAAAGACCAAGATTATTAAAATTAAAATACATACTTCTAGGCAAAACTTTGAAGAAATTCATAGGCTAAAAACATGATCTCAGACTCTCTTGTTCATAATTCTAACATGCTAATGTATTTCTTTCTTAGAACTGTGGTCACGTTCCAGGTAAAGAGGAAAGCTCTGGATCTTTTCCCAGACTTTATCTGCTCTGCAGAACTTACTGGAAAATCTTATTACACAAAATTCATAAAAGAAAATCTGCAATCAAGATATCATTACTGCATTATGCTTATACATGTTGATTTTATAAAAATGGAAAATAAGGCATGAGAAAGAGAGAAAAACACTGACTTCATCAGCACTTTTAACTAGCCGTTACTGTTCCCTAGAGAGAATCATTAAGTCTGGTAATTCATGGCTGAATATTCTCTTTTGAACCCTACATCACTTTTTCTACTTAGAATTAATTGGTTTAAGTATGCATGATGGAAAAGGTGGGGCAGAGGGCAAAGGTACTGATTAGAAGTGTACCAACTGCTCTTTTTAGTAAACAGAATATGTTTATTATCTCTAATATTATCACTTAATAAAACATGTATTTCTCTTATATGGAAGATTTCTAAATTAATTCCTTTTTAGTTTTTTTTTTTTCTATTTTAGCACTGTTTGCAATGCTATCCTTGTTTCTTATGGTTCTTAGTGAATGGAATGCTAGATCAACTAGTATTTAATCAAATTATATCACAATACTATAATATTAAGTCTAGCATATAATAGGCAAATATATATTATTGGAAATTAATTATATTTTCAAAACTTTATGATATTTCGTATAACCTTTAGTAACAAAATTGATGATTTTAAAACATTAGAACACAAATGGACACAGACAATAGTGTGGTCTCCCTAACAGAGAGGGAAGGAGGAGTGGAAGCTGGGAGGAGGGGGCAAAGGGAGAGAAAATGGGGACATCTGAAATAAAAATAAAGAAAAAAATCACATAATAAGGAAAAAACATGAGAAATGAGAAGTTACATATTTAAATGTATTTAAAGTTTTTCCTTATAATTACCCAATTTTCCTATTTGGATTTCAGTGCACAAATTATAGTAAAATGACTGTGATGGTTAGTTTTATGTCAACTTAACTGAGCTAAAGGATGCCCAAATAGCTGGTAAAGCATTTCTGGGTGATTCTGGGAGAATGTCTCAAGAAGAGGTTAGCACTTGATTCAGTATATTGAGTAAAGAAGGTCGACCTCACTTCGGTGAGCAAGCATTATCCAATCTGCTGAAGGCCTGAATAGAACAAAAAGGCAGAGAAAGGGCAAATTTGCTCTCGGTCTGAGCTGGGCAATCCATCTTCCCCTGCCCTCTGACGTTGGCCCAATGGATTACAGCACTGGCCTCCCAGGTTCCGCAACTTGTAAATGGCAGATCATGGAACTTCTTGGACTCCACAGCTGTGTGAGGCAATTCCTATAATAATTCTGTTCTTATATGTCTCTCTACATACAGCCTATTGGTTTTGTGTCTACAGAGAACTCTTACTGATACCATGGTTTTGCCCCTGATGTCACATGATTTGATTGACAAGTTCGTTCAGGTTTTGTCTAATAGAAATGTCTGATCTTATATGTTTTTTCTGTACTATTTGGATCTCATTAGTCATTAATTAATAACAATTATATGAAAAAGTGTATTTAATATGCTAAGGGTTGCCAAAATTACATACTCTCAATTATCCTTACATTTAGGAACATTTGTACAATCCTCATATTAAAAAAATAGCCACTTTTTATTTAATTAATTTAAGATAGTATTTATTTTTAGAGAGAGGAGAAGGGAGGGAAAAAGAAAGGGAGAGAAACATCAATGTGCAGTTGCCTCATGCCTGCCCCCTACTGGGAACCTGGCCTGCAATGCTGATATGTGCCCTGACTGGGAATTGAACCAGTGACCATTTGGTTTGCAGGCTCAAAACACTGAGCCTCTCCAGCCAGGGCTCATGCAGAGTTTTGTTGTGAAACATCAAATTACCCAGGGCTGAGCAGGTGACAGCCCGTACTTGGTGCCTGGTAACGTCTGGCTTTGCCCACAACTAAAATCACCTTTGAAATGGAAGAGACTTCAGGCCATTGATGAGATTCAGGAAAATACAATAGGGCAGCTGATGGTTATTGGGAGAAGTGTGTGAAGTCCTCTACTTTGAAGGGGACTGAGGTGTCACTGTTCTATGTATAAAGTTTCTTTTATCTTGCATCTTCTTCAATAAATGTCTCTATTTTTCATATTGCTTGGCTGGATACCTTCTGGACAGACTTTGTATACTCTCTTCTATGCCTGTTCACAAACTAACTTACTTCTAGTACGTGCTCACCTGCTAATAACATTATTTTCTTGCCTCTTGGATGCATCCCAACCAGGGACAGAACCTGCAATCTAGGATTTTGCCCTAACTAGGAATCAAACCAGTGATGTTTCACTTTGAGGGGGAATGTCTATCCAACTGAACCACACAACTCAGGGCAAGAAAATGAGCCATTTTAAAAAATAATATTTTCCCTTTTTATTTGTCAAGGTATTAGAGAAAGAGATCCAAGTACTGAAAGGAAGATTAAACAAAATGATTTGGGGGTTCTTGGCAAATAGAATTAAAAAAAAAAAATTAGAATCGAATATCTCTATGTGGTTTCCCATACAGTACAACATAAATATTCTCTTAACATCAAATCAATTAAATTATCGATGCACCTTTGAAATTCTGATGAGTAATATTTTAAAAGGCTGTGCCTAATTTATTTGACAACTTAGGTAGATTAAAAAATAAAATATAATCCTCAAAAATCTCTCTAGTGATGGCTAACTTATTAGCAGTATTTCCCACATTAATATATAATAGTAATAACTTCTCTGTCTTGTATTTTTTTAAAATTTTATTCATTTAGTTTTACACAGAGGGGAAGGAAGAGAGGAAGAGACAGAGAGAAACATCAATGCCTCCCCTATGCCCCACATCAGGGAACGTGGCCCTAATCCCAGGCATATGCCAGGACTGGGAATCGAACCAGAGACCCTTTGGAAGGCAGGTCAGCACTCAATCCACTGAGCCACACCAGCTAGAGCTGTCTTGTATTCCTAAAGTTCAATCTACTGGCAAGAAAATTTTACTCCTATATGAAATTATGCGACAAAGGACAGGGCAAGAAAGGAATAGGATTGTGGAGGATAACACAGACTCATGTGGATGGAAGAAAAGAGCTGAATCTCAAGGGAAGATCATGTAAAAAGTTTTCAGAAAAGAAATTAGTGTCTGGGACCTTGCAAATCTGCTGAAGTAGAAACAAGCAAATGGTTGTAGTGTAATTAGATTCATACACAAAATTTAAAATTCAGCAAATGGAACTCAGACTGAGAGAATGCATAGCAATGAGAACTGTGTGTTGTTCCATTTAAAGGGGGTCTATCAGTCACAGGCCACTGGCAAGGACAGAAGTCTAATAATTATGGTGAAAAAATGAAGACTTGCTACATGAGAAAAACATCCCACAGCCACTCCCCTAATTCTATTTACTTGCTACAGATTCATGGTTTTGTTCTAATACCATTTGACTCAGGGGAAGTTGAGTCTTTCCACAGTCTCAGAGGTGAATTTGATTATTCTGGGTTGGCCCAGCAGGATATTTTATTTCCCTTTCCTATCCTTGATTTACTAAGAGGCATGAGCTAAGATTCAGAAATCTAAGATTCAGAGGTATGTGATTCAGGTATGAATCACATACCTCTAAAATGTATACAAATATGTAAAAATATTTAGATACAAGTAGTCCCATTAAACATTAATATAAGTAAACATGAAGGTAGCTATAATGTGGAAGTATTTTAAAAGACTGATTTGTTATTTTAATCACAAGTTATTAAGCCTGATTTTGGCATTCAGAAATAAAAATAATATTTTTTTTGTTTTTAAGAGAGATTCTTAGCAAATTATAAAACATTAGAAAATATCATTATTTGTTATTACAATCCTTGTGTGGGTCGCTTATATTTATATACATATTTTAAAAGTTTTGTAGATGCAGATTATAACCCATACTTAAATGAACCTTTTAGTTGAAATGTGGAAGTGAAATATATACGCACACATAAAAACTTGCATTGAGCTCTAATGTCAATCTCTTAGGAAAAGAACAAAGGAGACAAATACTGAAGTTATCAGTGACAAGTAAGGCACAAACAATCTGTCTAGTTTTTTTTTTCTTTCTCCTTTTTTTGATATAAAACAATAGAACAGAAAATGTAGAGAAATAGATTAAATGAATCTTTTCTGTGATACCCAATGCCACCATACTACTTAAACAGAAAGGGAATTACACGCCATATTTACTTGTATAATTGCTGTCTTGTCTGTCTTGCTTTGTAAGCCACTCAATTAAAATTAACCTACACAAAGTCTACATATAGCAATTATGCAAGAGTAACCAATATGTGGGTAAATATGGTAGGTCAACTGAAAATATCCTAACAGCAGAGCACAAATAGTGTGCTGAATTTTAAAAATTCTTAGCTAGAAATGGAAAGAAAAAGATGCAAGCCCATCAGGCATAGGTAATAAGTTCACACTCACATTTGTAGGACAGATGGCAAACCTACCACAAAGAGTAATTTTTAGTAATCAATGTGCAATTTGAGAAGAAACATAAGAGAATAAGTGTTTCTCATCCTTCTTGGGCTTTGAAAACATGATTCTTCTGCATAAATTAATTTATCATGTTAAATAATTAATTTGAAGAGGAGACAAACAATATTTAAATTAACTCCTAAGGATTGCCCACACTCTTAAAAATAGAAACTCTTATATACAGAAATACATGAAAACAAAAAGCAATGAATGATAAACATTTTAATGCCAAATGTTCCATTTTTTACCAACAGAAACAAATGCAAAGAACATTATAATAATAGAGGATGGACTGAAAGCAGGTAGACCTTCATGAAGTAAAACCTACCCTAATTTCAATATTCTCCAGCTCTGCCTCTTGAATCCTAAAATTCCTTGATCATGCATTCACCTTCTCTCAAAGTCACATTATAGCATTTCTTCTTATCCTTCAGTCTGAAATTCCTTTAATCCCTAGGTCTAAAACTATTGATAGGCATTCATACTATATTTGGTGTGAAAGGTATGTTAATTCTGATTTTTCTGCTAATTAGGTAACAAAAATTATGTATCTATCATCAACAGTATGGCAAGTGAGATTCTTTGAATCCAAAGCTATTAAGAGGTCAGTGGTTCACAGAATCACTCCACATATTTATCTGTTTTTTTTTAATTAAACCCAAATATAACACTCATTATAAGACAATGTAGGTATCTAAGCAACTGTTCCCACAAATTAAAACAAAAACAATTTCAGCCCAGCTGGTGTAGCTCAGTGGACTGAGAGTGAGCTGGGAACTGAAAGGTCCCGGTTCGATTCCCAGTTGGGGCACATGCCTGGGTTGCAGGCCAGGTCCCCAGTGAGGGCCATGTGAAAGGCAATCATACATTGTTCTTTCTCCCTCCCTTCTCCTCTCTCTAAAAATAAATAAATAAAATCTTTAAAAACAAAAAAAAATTTCATTAGCTCCATCGAAGCCATCTTTTTTCTCAACTACAATGTAATTTCTTTTTTCTTTCCTTTACTGCTTTGTTTCAAGTAAGCACTTAGTAATGTGATTAAAATAAATGTTTGATGGTTCTTATTACTTAAGTGAAAAGATTATCTATCTCAGCTTTTTAATACATTGTCTCAACTTATATCCATTCCTGATAATTTCCAACTGAAAACCTGAAAGAAAAAAACAAGTTCTGTTTTTGTCAGGAAGCACATTATATGTTTCCCCGAGAGAAGTAGTTTGGGTAAATTCTTTTTCTTCCACAGTACATGCACACAGAAATTCTACAAATTTCATCGTGTTACCACATATTCTCTGTGGAAATTAAAGTATGCCACCTATGTACTTCCTTTCTTGGTTTTCTACATTCTAAATGGAGAATTAAATTTAAAATGTATTTCAGAATTTAATGAGTGGGTCCTGACTGGCGTGGCTCAGTGGGTGGGCTTCATCCTGCAAAGGGAAAGTTCTCCTGTTCGATTCCCAGTCAGGGCATATGCCTGGGTTTCGGGCCAGGACACAGGCTGGGGGTGTGGGAGATAAAAACAATCTGTTTCTCTTGCACACCAATGTTTCTCTCTCTCTTTCTCCCTCCATTCCCTTCACTCTAAAAATATATAAGTATAATCCTAAATAAGAACTTAATATTGGGAGAAGTATCTCAGAAAATAATATAAATGTTAAAGATAGATAAGTGTATTCATCCATAAAATCAAAAGAGTGTGCATTAGGGATTATTTTTAATTTTAATGCCACAAAAGTTTGAGAGAAAATCGACTACCAGTGTACACATGTTAAATAACAAGTAGTTCTTAAAATGCCTTCCTCTAAGAAGATCTCAGGATACAAACCTGGCATGTGGCTGCCATAACTGGCCCCTCATCCCACTGTAGAAACCTTTTATCCACTGAAGCTTTGACATGGTTTGTTATGAATTATTTGATTTACAATAGGTGTTCTCAAACACTCGTGCATCCCCTGTAAGTGCCTTAGAATTCACATTGATGAGCCCTGCCCCGACCTGTGGAGTCAGAAGGCCTGTGGATACAGAATGTCAGAAGTCTGGGGTTGAATAATGCCCAGGTGATTCTGAAGTACTTCTAAGTTTGAGAACCACTGGTTTAGTAGATGCCAAGCATAATTATTAAGAAGGCAGATTATTATCATTCTATTAGTCATTGTAATAGTAGTCATATTTCTATAATGGGTTCTAAGATTTATTTGCAATTATCCAATTCACATGCAAAATAAACTGGAAGTCCTAGGTGATATTGTAGAAATTCATGCATAAGAACAGGAGAAAAACTAGTCTTCATTCTATCCAGCTTAAGTGTCTCTTGTTTGCCATTCGAGAGTCAAAAGGCTCTCTCAAACTTGGCAGTCCAGAACACAGATTAGCAGTCCATATCACTAAGTGACACATATATTTGCGTCTTGCTTTAGTCACATTGTAGTGTCAGAATTATGTAATGAATGGATGGTCTACATGAGGGGGGACAGTCTTGACAATGTGAAAATATGAGTGTCCATATAATAATCTAAAAAATGGGCAATGAAACTGTTAATTATACTTCTGTGGAATTTTGCACTCTTTGTTTTTTAACGCTTCACATTCTCTCTCTTGAAATAAGCCAGTAAGATTTAACAACTAGGGAGCTGGGTCAAACATAATCATAAAATTGAGAAAAAGTGTAGATGGAGAACCTATACATACTGCTCTTGTTAAACAGTTACTATTTTACTATCTTTTACGTCTAAGTAATCAGAAGAAGAGCTGCTTTCTCTGATTACTTGAGTAATGTCCAGCTCCCACTAAAAACACTATTTTGAAAGGAGAGTGCAATTTAAATTTTAAATCTGTGTTTATTTTTTCAGTCTATTCCTTAATGTTTCCATTGTCATAAGAGTTACATAATTCACTGGAAATTTCAACAAGGCATGTATTTTTCTTCTATATAAAAATGTGTTTTAGATGAGCAGGATGCAGACTGAAATGTAAGATCAGGGAAAGGACCATAAAAAAAGTTATTATCCAATTGATTACTTGTTGGGCCAAACCCTCAACCTAAACAGTCCTACAACACTTGCCATAAATAAAACTTGCCTGGCTTAATTTTTTTAAATTAATGTAATTTATTTTTAAGTAGTTGTAAGTTTGTATACAAACTGAGAGAATTACAGAGAGTTCCCATTTACCTCTCAAGCCCCATTAATATCTTGCATTAGTGTGGTTCATTTGTTACAATTAGTAAACCAATACAAATACATTGCTATTAACTAAAGCCCATAATTTGCATGAGTTCATTCTCTGTGTTATACATTCTATTAATTTTAACAAATGCATAATAACCCGTATTCACCATCGTCGTATTTACAGAATAGTTTCACTACTCTAAAAATCTAAAGGTGTGGCTCCATATTAAATTACATTGCAGTGGTAAAAATAATTAAAAATCCATTTAGGATAGGGCTAGAATATACTTAAGACTTGTTCGTTATTAGACTACAAAGAAGCTATAAGTATAAGCTTCAAGTAAAGCTTACACTTATATGAAACTACATGACAGAATGCTATAGTTTGGTTCCGGTACCTTGCTTCTTGACCAGCTCAGGCTGCTATAACAAATTCCCACAGACTGGCTATTTAAACAGCAGAACTTCTCATAGTTCTGGAGGATGGAAAGCCCAAGGTAAAATCTTGCCAATATCATATTCTTGGATTTTCATCTCCAGAACCAAGAGAATTTTGAGTATACTGTGAATAAACAACAATAAAATAGGATTTACAGGTTTGAAAATAAATTAGGTAATTTCTTTGTTGATTTTGTCTTAATAGTCTATGTGATATGCAATAGCTAATATTTTATATATGCATATATATATGAATACAAAATTTAACACTTAAAGCTTTACTATTTCTCTCCTTACTGCATCTGATGAACACTTTTTTAAAGATTTTATTTATTTATTTTTAGAGAGAGGGGAAGAGAGGGAGAAAGAGAGGGAGAGAAACAGCAATATGTGGTTGCCTCTCACATGGCCCTCACTGGGGACCTGGCCTGCAACCCAGGCATGTGCCCCAACTGGGAATTGAACCGGGACCCTCTGGTTCCCAGCCCATGCTCAATCCACTGAGCTACACCAGCCAGGGCTATGATGAACATTTTTTAAGCTCTTCAATTACCAACGAAAATCATAGGTTTTCCTAAATATTAGCACACAATCATCTGTTGAATCTCAAATTTGAAATGCACGTCACATACCTTTATGTCCAGACTCTTATTTGAATAAAGCAAACTTGAAAAGTACAACTGAGATCATCATAAGTAAAGACTGCCTCCTTTTGACTATCTTCATTGATTAGCACAGTCAGGACATTGAGACTGCCTGTGTTATAGGACATCTCCCTGTTACAGTATTGAGCTTCAGCATTGTTACTGAGAGTTTTCAAAACCCGCAGCTTCTTTCCAATTCTCCACAACTGTAATTCATATTGATATATGTATATATCCACATATACACATTAATATTTATGATACAGTACTATTAAATCAGAAGAAATAATTATGCTTGTGTACTCTTGTGGTATTTCTTTATTTTTCACATTTTAAGCGTGTCCTAACATACACACACATTTTCTCCATTGCTACACGCAGCCCCCGGCTTCTCTATTCTCACCGCTCATGTGAAGTTGGAGAGCACAGCAGAGCAGGGCCCGAAAGAGCAGTGACAATTAAGACCACTTATAAAGTGCATGGGACCAGTTCAATAACCCCTTTTGTATCCTATGAATCATTGTGAATATGTGATTTTTTTCAATGTTCAAACATCTCTGCAGTACCATGGTGAAATCATTCTTTATTTCCTTGGATGTGAGATCTTTTCTCTGTCACAGTATTTAAACTTTTAAAATGAAAAATATTGTGAATCCATAAATATAATTATATTTGATTTTTTGGTAAATAAAGAATAATTTAACTGAATGGCTATTATCAAAAGCATAAGAATATTCAGATAATGAATATATCTGCAAATATTATCTTTATCCTTTGCTACAAATAGAAAAAAAATCTGTATAGTATAGAAAACCCTGGATATTATGTTTGTTGGAGATATCTACATTTTTAAGTGAATGTTAAGCACCAGCATTTCATTCATATTATAAAAAATAAAATGTTTTTTAAATATTTTATTTATTTATTTTTAGGGAAGGGAAGGGAGGGAGAAAGAGAGGGAGAGAAACATCAATGCGTGGTTGCCTTTTTTGCACCTCCTACTGGGGACATGGCCTGCAACCAAGCGTGTTGCCTGACTGGGAAGTGAACCAGTGACCTTTTGGTTTGCAGGCCGGTGCTCAATCCATTGAGCCACACCAACCAGAGCCTAAAAATAAAATGTTACATTGGAGCCTAAGTTAATCTAGCGATTTTATAAAGAAATAGGTATAGAAAATGTAAAATTTTAGCAAATAAATATTTTGGTATAAAATAAGATTCATGATGCTTTTCAGTCTTCTGTGGAGTTCTGTTTTAATTCTTCAGCTTCTAAATGGCATTGGCATTACTATGATGTTGCTTAATCTAGCATGAAATGCCACAATAAATAATATATTATACACTGCTCCCCCCAAATTTGCAATAATTAAATATTCGTGTTGCTTTTTCCCTAAGAGAAAGTCTAATGTATTTATGCATGTTGCTGACAACACAACTCTCTTTTACAAGCTTTGATCCTCCTGCAGATGAGTCTTAAGTCCCTTATTTGTATACAAATCGTAACATTAAAATCAAAGCATTAGTCTAAAATTTTGTTTGAAGTACATAACTTTATGCAGAAATACAATTAACAGCTCCCATGAACTCATGCTATAAAATGTGCAATGCTAGTGAAATGTAGTAAAGTGTGTTTAAACTTCTTAAAATATACTATCACTAATATCATAGGAAATCCAGAGTAAAAGAACCTGAATAATTTAAAAGAGCTATTTTTATCAACTATCTTTTCTTGCAGACTCATTTGTAGAGAAATGCAAATAACTGTAACAGTTTGATAGATTTTTTCTTCATTGCATTTTCTATTTCCTAAGCCATATTTCACAAAACCTAGTCATTTTCCTACTTGCAAGCTTTCCTGAATCAGAATTCCTGAGTGAGAAGATCCTTGAATTGCACTAAATAAACAAACAAACAATGCACAACTAAAATTTTGGTCATTTTTATGTACAATAAATTTAAGAACCATGGTCTTAGTTTATATATATATAAATGTGTATGTGTGTGTGTGTATATATATATATATTCAAATATCTAGTAGTAATCTTTTTTTCTATATTTCCTGAGGATGCATGCTATAATCAAACTCACACCAGGTTTTTTGAAAGCCAATTAGAAGACCTTCATTTACAAATCTGATAATAAAAAAAGTATATACAGGCCCTGGTTGGTGTAGCTCAGTGGATTGAATGTGGGCTGAGAATCAAAGGGTAGCGGGTTCGATTCCCAGTCAGGGCACATGCCTGGGTTGCAGGCCAGGTCCCCAGTGAGGGCCACATGAGATGCAACCACACACTGATGTTTTTCTCCCTCTCTTTCTCCCTCTAATCCCTTATCTAAAAATAAATATATAAAGTCTTTTAAAGAAGTATATATAGTTAAACACAAGGTTTTAGTGGAGGCAACACTATATATAGCAAACCCTCAGTGACTTAGAGTGAGGGTCTTTAAAATTACTTCTGTTGCCTGGCTGGTGTAGCTCAGTGGATTGAGTGCGGGCTGGGAACCAAAGGTCCCAGTTCGATTCGCAGTTGGGGCACATGCCTGGGTTGCAGGCCAGGTCCCCAGTGAGGGCCATGTGAGAGGCAACGATACATTGCTCTTTCTCCCTCCCTTCTCCTCTCTGTAAAAATAAATAAATAAAATCTTAAAAAAAATAAAAAAAAATACTTTTGTGTCATAACTGCTTGGTCAAATGGTGGAGGCACTTACACTTTAAGAGGTTTTTAGTTGTCAAATAAATAAATAAGCATATGAACAACTTAGCATAAGCCTTCAGGCTAATAAAATTTTTATCTGAAAAGTCCAAACAACTTGATAGAGTTCTCAGGAAAAGTTATGCTTCTAATATGTAAACCAAACATTTGTCCTTGAGGGGAAAAACACCTTCCCACTTCACTCTTTCTCCCAATAACACAGAGAAAGAAAAAGTTTCAAAAATGTTTGAGAAATGATAGGCAATTTAAAGTTTATGTAGAAATGAGAAAAGTTTGAGGGGCTTGAAAAAATCTGTAGAACTGCACAGAATTATAAGCTTTAAAAATGCCATGATAAAAATATAAGTTGACAATCACCCCCTAGATTGCTTAGCCAGCAGAAAGAACTGAGACTGAGGGATTGAATGGTGCTGTTTTAGAAATGGATGGGGAGTGTCATTGCGTATAGGAAAGAGACAGGGGGTGGGGAAGAGAGAGAGAGAGAGAGAGAGAAAGAGAGAGAGAGAGAACAGCTATCCTAAAATGTTTCAGAAATTTGGGGGGAACGACCCCCAAACTCTAGTTTCAGGCATGCAAAAAAAACATTTTAATGCATTTGTCAAAACCATATAGTTGTTATGACACTTGAATGCCCAAAGTTCATGTTTGAAAAGGGTTATTTTTTTCAGGTATTTGTTCCCTTCCCTATGAAGAATTCAACTAGGCAGATTTCTCTAGCCCATCTTCGCTAATTTGTTAACTCTTGGTGTCTTTGGTTTTGTTGAAGACCATTCACACTAAAGCGAATGAGCTTGGAAATTATTATAGTTAAAGGAGATGCCTTAAAGGCATGGTATGATCAGCTATGATTATGGGACAAATTATAATAGTTTATCAAAATCTCAAGCCAGTTCCCTAGCTTGAATCTGAAGCTATAAAATCTGGAAGTGTGTTTCCATTTCAATATGTATGAATGAAATTGAAACATCTCTACCAATGTTTTTACTATTTTTGCTCATTTTATTTTCTTTCAAGTGTACCTTAAACATATGCACAAACTAAGGAAAATATACTTGTTTCTGAATGTGTCTATATAAAGTATACAAATGAGAAAGTAAATCACTATTGCTAAAAAGTAATGAAGATTTGTACTGGTCAAAAAAAAAATTGGGTTCCTCTTGAAACAACTTATTTGTAAAAAAGTGTTTTAAAAGACAGCCCACATTAATCTTGAAGACCAGAACTACCCTTTCTCAACATGTACATAATTGTATTGTGATAATATTTTACTCACTGCCTGTCCTATGTGACTTTAAGCAAGATTCCTATTTTCTATTAAACTCATTTGCTTACTTGCGTATTTTTCTTCTTTGTTTTATTTTTAAGAGCAAAATAAGTTTGCAGCAAAATATATTTCTAATCTCCACTAGACAACCACTTGTCCCTTTACTGGAGACAGTACCTGGTTGACTTAAAAATGAATTTTCTATTAAGTTGAAAGTACAAGACAAGAGCGTGATAGAGAGAAAGTTGAACTAGCTTGGGGCTTGGAGACCTTAATTATACTCTCAATACACACTGGTCATGTGCCATTAAGATAATTCCTCATTGTTTTCATTGGTGACCTTCTCTCCCTAAAAACTCTGCCAGTTCTAAAATTCTAGAGTTCAGCCACTATATATCTCCAATATTCACTTAATTGGCAATAAAACTACATTAGGTTTTAAAATTGTGAAATGATTTAAAAACATGTTTAGAATTGTTAATTAGTATTTATAAATACTTTCCCCATGAATCATCTTAAATAATTTTTACAATAACCTAATTTAAAGATAATAAAGTTAAGATGCAAGAGGTATTAAATTGTCCAAAATCCCTTAGCTAGTATGTACAGTAACTACATTCTGATTTTAAATTTCCATTTCTTTGTAAACCTCTTCTAGAAAATCATAACATAATATCTTTTTTGAGATTATGCTTTGAATCTAAATTCTATGGTTAACTGGAGCTGGCTTGGAAGACCCATTAGTATGCATCACTTCTCAATTCTGTGTTTAGTGATGTCAATTTGCTAGCTTGAAATCAGCCATGGTAGGGGCATTTAACCATGAAAACTAGGAAATGCAACAAGTCAGGGCCCTTTCCCCCCAAAGAGACGGTTATTAGACATTTACCAACACAACACTTCAGTTGGACCTCAACTACATTTTTGATGCCATTTTGTATGAAAATCTATAATTCTTAACTTAATCTACAATTTGGTGATCAGTTTCTCGGGGGGGAAATGACCCTATTATTTAAATAGGTATATTTTTATCACAACATATTAGTTAATACACTAAAGTATATTAAACTTTATTGATATTTACAGTAAATATTACCAATACTATAAAAGTTCTAAGCTTTGAAGTTTCTAGGAACACTTTACACAACAGGTAAAGCACACGTGGTTGCTGAGATTTCCAGTCATGTTCATGAATTCTACTGAAGCTCAGTGCAAATTCACCTTTCCCTAGTCTTCTGTTAGCTTCCTAAGCCTTTATATGCCTTAATGAGACCCGAAGGGCAACCTCTTTTCACAATTATATTGCTGTTCACTGCATCAACCCCCCACACAACAGATGCGTTTACAACATTGTGCCTTCATGGTACCACGTCAAACTACGAGTATACAGTTTCAAAGGCAGAATGTATTTCTGTACATCAGGGTGCCCCTGACAAAGTATAGCTCGAGCAGTTATCTTTTATATTGGGAAACAACACCTCTGAAATCTTTGCATGGAATTGACCAGATTATTAGTTGACCCAGTTTTGTCCGCCATTAAAATTAGACGGTACCACCAGCCTCAGGTATTCTTCCTCTATGGTTATGCCTCATTCCTTCCTTGCTAATTTATATTCAGCAACAAAGAGCAGCTTTAATTCATGATATATTTCAAAAGTTCTAAAACATTTATTTGTCCCTCCTTCACTCTGAATGGCCCTTTTAGTCTACAACTTGGCTATCGTTTAGAGTGATTTGCTCTCAAAGGAATTAGCTGTTTTTAATTGTTGTGAAGAAGCATAGATCACATAGTTGAACTAGTTTGTTTTATCTTTCTTTGTTTTAAAGCTAATTCCATTAAAATTTACATAATTGAAATAGAAAATTTGAAATTATGGAGATCTAATAGAAGTACACATATAAATTGCATAAAATGGCAAATATGTTTAAAGGTGGTCTGTATGAGAAAACCATCATGTAACAATGTGCAAAAAAAGAGATGGGTGAAAATTGGAAATGAATGTGAAATAAGATATAATACTCAAGAGTGCATTTGCCTAAAAGTTTCCCTAATGCTAGAAGATCATTAAGTTAGTTCGCTATGACTCTAGAATAAACATAAATATTCATTAAAAGTCTTGCGATGAGAATTAAAATTCACAAATAATGGGATATTATGAGTCTCAAGGGATGGTATGGATATGAATATACACACGTACTTAATTATTTCATTTTTTCAGCTGTTTTTTAACTGCTGGATCAAACTTTGTAATGCATTCCTTTTTGTCCTTCTTCCTTTACATTTCAAGCTCATGATGATTAAATCAGAGAGGATACAAAGACAGAGAAAAAATCATCAGACTGAAAGGAGAATAGATGGAATTACAGAGAGCATCCAGGAGATGACACTGGTGTAGACTGTATGCAAACATGTTCAGGAAAGGAAGCAGGATGTCGATATCTACACACTTTCTATCATCAATCTTTGATTTTTTTTCTGAAATATAGTTGTCTCAAGTAGAAAATTTGGAACTAACTTCTGATATCTCTGCAACCTTCACATCTACTCACAAGATTTGATCAATTTAATTTCATAAATATATCTTTATTCTGCATTAGGGTCTTCATTGTGGGCTTTGTCATCTTTAATTTGAGTTAAGGCAACAGTCTACAAACAGGTCTCCCTGCCTCTCTGTCTTCCCTTTCTAATCTCCTCTGCTGTGATTCCCGAGCCTTGTAAAACTCACATTTAATCATAACACCCTTGCATTGAACTTCCAGTGATTTATTATGCCCTGCAATGCTTAATCAAATTTCCTGGTATAGCAGAGAAGGCTCTTTATAATGTGGCACCACTCCACATCTCTGTAGTACCATTTCTCCCCTTCAATCTGGCAAACTTCATCTCAAGTCTGAAGTATACTAGGACTCAATTCAAACAGCACTTTATTTGATCCCAGGACTTCATATGACACTATAATTGAATTTCAGAAAAATTACCAATGTAAGGTCTCCATTTACCTGAATAGAACCATAAAAAAAAAAAAAAACAGTTAAACCCTTCTTCTAAAAGCATTTGGGATAATTACTAAGAATGATACAAAATACTTGTGACTTAAAATGTCAAAAAGACTTCTGCAGAATTTGCACACATTAAGTCTCTATAATGTGGGTCTCTAGATTAAAGCCACAAATTGTGTTTTAGGTAATAAGAAAAAGCTACAAGTTGGCTTTTAGCTAACATTTTTTGTTTGTTTAATTTTAAACTTTATGGAATCACTATTAGTTGCATCTCTTTCTATTCTTCCAAATAAGGCAATAGTAGCATCTAATTGCAAATGGCACTTCCTCAAGGAGATTTCAAATAACGCTTGCTCCTTCAGGTGTGGAAAAAATAAAAATGAATTCTTTTGAAAGAGAAAAAGTGCCCAGGCCATGCCTAAGAGAACGACTCCTGCTTCATGCACTGCTCACAAGGAAGAGGGTAACTCCATCAAGTATGCATCTTTATCTCTTCTGTGTGCTCTCCAAGGCTAGGGATTTAGGATAATCTAGCTCTGGTATGGTGGCAGAAAAACAAAGAAGAAATCTCTGTAGGTTGTATGGTAGAAAGTAATTTTCATTCTTTCCTGCTTTCTCAAAATTCAAAACATATCAAATTCAGAAGTTATGGACTAAATGATCCACACAAAAGCTGCACTGGGTTCTAAAATGTTAATTTTGTCATCCATTCCAAGTCTATTTTAACGTTAACTTGAACTATAAGATAGGCTTTTGACATTCAGACTCTGATTCATTTTTTATTCATCTCATTGAACACTTAAGTTTTTGTATATTCTTCTATGAGTTAGGCATTCTGATTCTCCTTGCTACACTTACTGCACTGGATCTTTCTACACTTCTTACAAATGTATTGTCATCACGTTCATCTGAAAGGAAATATGAATGAAGAATGAAGAATAAAGACTACAGTCTTTACCTCAATACTTTCCCAAAGAGCAATCTTTTTCTTCTTATACTTCAATATATCTATTTTGCACTTCAATCCTGCTATCTCAATTTTCTCATGAAAGCATTACTCATTAACTCTTCATGTCCTTATGTGTGTGGAAGAGATAGCAAATGCTGATCATGTTCTCTTTCTAGAAACACTAAACATCATGGCTCAATAGCTTTCTTACGGACAAAAACATCATCCAGGCATGATCTTATAAAGAGGAACGAACTGGTTTTAGTAAATGATGATTTGGCTTCATTTTGAAAGATTAAAAGGAGGTCACTAATAAAAGATGGAGGTAAGAAAAAGATATATTCCAATATGGTGGAAGAAACTATAAGGCTCTGAGAGAAAAGGAGTATGTTATCTATAGAAACCTTCAGTGAAGCCACAGTAAACAGAGTGTGAGCAACTATGTGGAGAGTAAAACAACGTGGGGCTGAAATGACAGGAAGGGGCCAAACTGTACAGAGATCCAGGGACATATCACTAATTTGAGTCTGTATTCTAACTCAATAAGAAGCCACTAAGTAGACATAACAAAAATGTCTTGCATATAGAGACAAATTTGGAAGATGAAAAGACATGGCATAGAAATACCAGAATAAGACAAGTACAGCTCAGTCAAAAATTATGATTCTAGAGAGAGAGCAGTGGATGATATTCAGGAGGTAAAATTGACAGGCTTTGTGTTAGAGCATGAGGAAAAATGTTGTGTTTACATATGATTTCTACATATGTAGGGGTTAGTCTCATATCCTAAGACAGCACTGAAGGAGTATGATATTTAGAAGGGAATATCATGAGTTTATTCTTGGGCATGTGGAGGATACAGGAAGTTAAAGATATATTTCTGACATTTATAGAAAAATGCAACCATGTACAGCAAGAGTTATTTTTAGAGCTAAATATTAAATCTGATTTGAGTTTGTAAGAGGAATGATTAAAAATATACACAATGTTCATAGCAGCACAGTTTACAATAGCTAAGTGCTGAAAGCAACCTAAGTGCCCATCAGTAAATGAGTGGATAAAATAACCATGGTATATTTACACAATGGAATACTACGCAGCAGAGAGAAATAAGAAGCTACTACCCTTTTGTGACAGAATGGATGGGACTAGAGGGCATTATGCTAGGTGAAATAAGCTAGGTGATAACAGACAAACACCATATGATCTCACCTATAAGTGGAACCTAATCAACAAAACAAACAAGTAAGCAAAACATAAACAGAGACACTGAAATAAAGAACAAACTGCCAGTAATCACGGGGTGGGGGAGAGGGATAATGGAGGAAAATAGGGGAAAGACCATCAAGGAACATGTATAAAGCACCCATGGACAAAGTCAATGGGGATAGATTCAAGGAGGGGAGGTGGAGATGGGTGGGACGAGGGGTGTGGTGGGGGGAAAATGGAAACAACTGTACTCGTACAAAAATAAAAAAAAATTATAACAAAATAAAATAAAAAATATACACAATGTATTGACTGTCACTGTTCAATTTTAAAAGATTAGGATTACTAGTATGAAAAATATTTCTGTTACTTTACAGAATTTTTAAATGAAAGTTTATATATAAATAAAAATAGTATCTTTTAGTAAAAAATTTGGATATTCTGTAAATATTCTGGAATCAGAAATTTCTAGTATTGCCTCTTTTTCAAACAAAGGCAATGATCACTTCATGAAATAACTTCAGAGGGAATGGAAAAGATGCAGTCCAAATGTCCTACATTTGCATGATTGATACAATAAAAAACCTTAATGAAAATTTAATGAAATAGATGCAGAATTCCCTCTTATATGGTTCCCAAAATTCAAATACTTGAAAGAACGTTTTGCAAGTGTTGAGTTTTTATAGTCAATTCATTATTAAATTATTTGTAAAGGCCCAAAATGCTTCTTTGTATACATAGATTGGCTTACATATTTTGCAATGTTCCATATATAAAGAAATTTAGAGGTCAGGGATGTTCCATCTTATTCTATTTGAAATGTAGAAGCTTTTAGTAAGCACTAGCTCAGAAGAGGCTTTCCAGTTTATGAAGGAATGCTAGTTTCTTACATACTTTTGTGTCAGCCCACTGCTGAGCCAAAAAGAAAAGTAGATTCTTGAATTTGTCAAAGAATTTAAATCAGAGAAGCAGTATTATCATCGATATTGAAGATTTGAAGTTTATTTCACTATGAACTCAGGATAATATTTTAAGAAGGTGATCAACATCTACTCAATGCAGATGTTTGCAAATTAATTGGTAGTATGTTTTAGGAATATTTAACTTAAGAAATTGGATTTCAAAATAAAATTAAAAAGAAAGATAATTTTACTTAGATTGGCCTTTCAGTTTGATTATTTTTCAAAATTTATAGAAATTTGTAGTCTATACGGCATTTGAGGCAACCGAATAATCATTACAAAAAAGTAAATACAAATTTTCATAATAATTAGTCACATTTTCCAGCATATGCTATAAAAATATGCATTAACTTTCTGACTATTCTCCTTCACTCTTTTCCAAAGTCTGAGTTTATTAAAATATCCAATCATCTTTTTTATAATTGACTATTTCTTATGAGGGGGATACAATGTACACAAACATACACAGCATACAAATCTGTAAGTAATCACTAAAGTTGTCAGTAGTTCCCGTGGGCTGAAAGATGAAATGCAATGGCAAAGACAGACATCAGACAAGGAAAAATAAAGTTATTTTGAAGGAAGGGAGGGTGGGATGTAATATTCCCAAGATAAATTCTTGAATGTTTCAAATTTCTAAAATTCCAAGGCAAATTTAAGCTTAAAAGCTAAATAACTGAAAATTAGCACATAATAAACAAAGGTGTATATTCACTCTATATTTTTAAATCTGAATACTTATATCTACATTTTAAATGCACATGCCATATATCCACACATAAAATAAAAAGACAAACTACACATATCAGAAGGGAAACTTTACAGGAAGATGGCCAAAGATACAGACAAAGCATTAGAAAGAACCATTCCCTTCTATCGAAACCAACTTAGTTTCTATGAGCAAAGAATTCAAGAAAGGTGGATGACACCTCTGTCAATAAGCAGAGGAAATAGATATAACAGACAAACACTAGTGAAAGTCAGGTTGAAGTTCCAGCCTTTTCCAAGTGACCCTTTTACTCCTGCTGTTCCACATGCAGCCAACAGAGGCCTGGAAGCATCAGGCATCCCCAGCATCATCCGCCCCCCTAGGAAGGAGGAGGGGCCTGCTGAGGGGGCTCAAAGATCCAGGTCACCTGCAGGATTAGCTCAGCTTTCCCAGCAGCAGCAGTGAACCCCTGTAGAGCTGCAACCACAGCATGACACTTGCCTGTTACTGCTCTTTAAAAGTAATTTTGATTTATATTTTTAGTTTCACTGTTATTTAATTGATGCAATAATTGCTTTTATTGAAGTTTGATGTGGTATAATACTTTAGATAGTATTTTCAAATGTAGATTTAATGTAATTCTATGAATATATTATTTCCATTTCATTGTCCCTTCTAGAATTAGGTAGTATAAATATTATCTTTTTATTTAAATAAAAGATCCAATATTATCTAAGTCACCATTGGAGTTTGACATGGATAGAGATGTTTAAAACACTAAAGCCCATTTATATTAACAATAACATAATACAAAAAAATGACATGAGTATAAACATCAACACAATCTATTTATATCCTTAACTTCTACATTAGAAATGTTATATTTTCACAGATTTGCCACTATAATTGTTGTTTTCTATAATGATTATAGAAAGTGGTATTATTTCACCACAGTCATAGTAGGTAGATTTTTAAAGACAGATAAATTCAGTTATGAGTTCAAATGATACTTCTATGTATGCCCTTTCATATAACTATACTAGTATTTGAAAGGACAACTAACTCAACAGGTTTACTTATATATTATTCATCGGTCACCTCCTTTATAGATTTTTGTCTTAGGGTTTTTTTCTCCATAAAGAGTATCATTCTTTACATTTTTAATTTTCTGTACATCACAAAAGAACACTTTTCTCAATAAAATTTTGAAGAAATATAAAACAAAAATCCATCAACTTGTTGCTAAATGAATGAACTAGAAGGACTGACCAAAGCAGTACTACAGAACATCAGAACAAACCGTGACTTTGCAGTTCAAAGATGGGAGCTCACCAGACATCCTCCCTAGGACCAATTCATCTGAAAATGCACACAGTCTTCCAAGTAATACCTCACAATGCCGATGCCTACACTACGAGCTATGATCAAAAACTGTAAATCTTTCTGTCACCATGACTTGTAAGAAGCAATCAATCTCAGCCCCTTGGGATAAGAACTTTGCAAAAAACAAAACAAAACAAAATAATTGGGCTTCACCCATCCTGAAAAATTAGTTTATCATTTTAAAATTTCTTTCCTGTCTAATGAGTATATATTTATCTGCAAATCTATTTTGATAATGTAATAATAATGATTTGCTAGGAACTATGTTTTCAGCATCAATAATACTTCATAGCAAACATACTTGAAAGGTTAGGATAAAACTTAACTTTTCAAGATATTTTTGCTATGTTTTAGTAGTGATTCTATATTTGACTTTCAGAAGTACTAAGTTTCGAGAAAAGGTACATGGATTTCTTTAATTAATTAATCATTTTAATTTAATCTTTATTGTATTTTTCCATTGCCCTTATATTCCCCTACCCCAACAATCACCACACTGTTGTCTATGTCCATGAGTCCTTTCTCATTTTTTAACATATTTTAGAGCCCTACTAGATTTTCTTTTCTGTGTAAAATTCTATGCCTTTTTTAAAAATTGCAGTTGGTGCACACCAGTGTTTGAACATTTGATTAGTTTGCACACAATATATAGTTCATTCATGAAACTTGACAAAGAGTATATTTATTGTTCTTTTAATCCCATGAATTTTTAACATGTCATATCAACAGTCTCTGTCCTCAGCATGTTTCAGCTAAACGTATATGACAGCTTTGGATACCGTGCTAGATAAGAGAAGAAATGTATTGCTTATTTAGAATCTTCCAAAAGTTGGAAATCTAAAAACCAAGATATGTCTACATGTCAAAATACACATGGATTCACAGAAATAAACTGAAGTGTGTGCATTTGAAGGCTTAATGATAACTAAGCTGGTTACATTAATAAAAAATGCTTCTAGTAAGTTTCTTGTTATTGTCAAAACCAGAAAATGTGCCTTATCAAGAACATGACCTGCCCTAAGATGTTTCCATATTAAGTTCTAGGCAAATTCCATGTCAGGAGAAATCAATGGCCAAGTGATTTTTCTGTTCTTCCATAAAAGTGTTACAACAAAAGTGCACAGACATACTGTTAAACAACATTAATTACAAAGGAATTAGGTACAAGTAGAAATGTCCTTAGGAAAGAGGATGTGAGCACCAACATACAAGGATCTACTTAAGTGTTTGATCCAATGCACGTTCCACTCAACTGTTTCATATGTAGTAAAGGACTACACCTTTAAAATGTAAGGAATACACTGTCCTTTAATTCACACAGAAACAACTCAAGCAAAAAGGAAAAAGTACTCATGGCATGAATCTGGTTTTGAAAGAAGTAAATGGTTCTTCCTAGTTCTTCAGCCATGTCTTCAGCCATCTTCCTGTAAACGTCCCCCCTCTGATGTGTGTAGTTCATCGTTTTATATCGGGAAGTTTTTTTCTTTCTCTCTATTTCTAGGCAGCAAATTTATTCTTCATTTTATTTTGTCTGAAGTTGCATTATGCATTCTCGATGTACTTTAGGCAGTATTTGAAGTTTCAGCTGAAGCTTCTGAATCTCTCTCTTAAACTGCATATTTCTAGACATAAGATACTCAGTTTGGAGACATCTTATTTATCCTCTAAGCTCTTCATTTATGTGATTTGTTCATGTAATTTTTGGAGGTTTCTTGATTTTTAAAGAAAACAAGAGCACCGATGAGTTTCTTCACATCAAATCCTGACTGATATACTGGGTGACCTCCATTTCCTAACCTATTCTTTTTCTCTAATTCCAAGTCGCCATCCATGTGATGTTTTCTGAACAGATCAGGCAAGCATGATATTCAACATTGTTTTAGTTCAAGATTTTTCATGGTCTCTCTTTACCATTTATGACGTGTTTCACTCACCTGTTTTACATTTTCAGGCTTTTGTTTCTGTTCACTCTGCTTCTGTCTTGCAGTTTCTTGGACAGACAGTTGTAGATTTTTCCTATGATGAGTATTTTTATTCATATCCTCCATTCTTTTCTTATGTAGGTGTTCTACACTGTTCTAAGAAGCTTTCAAGATTTTTTTTTTTATTAGTCACTTGGGACTGGAAGGATTTTGATGCATCTTTGAGCGATGTTGTTTGGCCTTGAGGCAAGTCATCATCGATCCATAAAGTAAAAGTTAAGGGACTCATGTTTCTGTCATTTTTTTGAGAAATTCTTCAGTGTCCTAAAGTGAAGATCTGTTCAGGTTTTATTAAGCACTCCCAAACACAGCATTTGTAACTTCAGAATGTTGGCCCGTACCACAGGCAACTCTAGGGCCTTACTGGCTTGTGTAAGTGGAACAACCTTTTCATTGATTTTTTGTTACTTTAACGTGGGCAGGAAATCTTTTGGGTAGCACTTTTTTCTCACGAACATATGTAAGTTCTTCAATATAAAAACCACCATAGCACTACATGCCAGAAGTTCCCAGGGACCTGGGGCTTATCTAAAACATTGAAACACCACCAGCAGAGCACTACACAGCTGCTCCAGAAAAAGCTAGGCAGAGTTTATATATATATATATATTTTTGGCTGCCAGCAGGCTGTGCATGCTCTGAAGGGATGGCAGCTCTGCCTCTGGCTGCCAGTATTTCTGAGTCACAACTGACTACATGGAACCCAGTGGAATGTTCCATCTCTAACAAGTGCCCAGAAGCCAAGACAGATCACCACTTGGGTTGAGATGGGGGAAGTTATCCAGATACTGGAGAACAGTTCTAATGTCAATCTGCTAACAGCTTAAACAGGAATGAATGCATGTGCAGTATAATTGGGGAAGTCAAAAGTGTTGATTGAAGCCAAGACCAGTCTGGAGATCCAGACACTCTAGGCCCCACCTATCCCTACAACATACCTAGAGGATTTGAATTGAAGGATATACAAAGATCTTCCTGGATATGAAAAAAACCTGAAAGAATTCATCACTACCAAACCAGTAGTACATAAAATGTTAAAGGGTAATCTTTAAGGTGAAGAAAAAAAGATAAAAAATATAAATAAAATAGCAATAAATGCATATCTATCAACAACTAAATCCTTTTTAAAAACATAAGTAACAAATTAGCAGAACAAAAACAGGCTCATAGATACAGAGAACATTTTGAGAGTTACCACACAGGAGGGGGTTGGGAGAATGGGGGAAAAGGGTGAAAGGATTAAGAAGCACAAACTGGTAGTTACAGAATAGTCACAGGATCCGGAGTATAGCAAAGCAGATGTAGTCAATAACATTGTAATAACTATCTACGGTGTCAGAGGGGTGCTAGATTTATTGGGATGATCACTTAGTAAGTTATATGATGTCTAATCACTGGGTTTTACATCTGAAACTAAAAAATATGTATATCAACTGTCATTGAAAAAATAATAAAATATATAAAGTAAAAAAAAATTAAACTAAACAAAATGAAACTCTAGAAGATCGGAGTAATGTTATGCCATATCCCCTTTTCTGCTCATCAGCATGTCACCAAGTAATGGTGTGGCCCTCATGCCTGGGTGAAGCTCATTTTTCTGATTTAAAGTTTCCTCCTGCCACACAGAAGCCTGATCCTGCTTCCAAACATCTCAAAGATCTCCCTTCTCTGAAAGTTGCCTCTCGCCTTTGTGTTTTGGTCAATGCAGCAGGCAAAGGAGAGAACTGAAGGGTCGCTCTAAAGGTAAGATCTAAGAGAAATGGACTTCAATTGTGAGACCTTATGAAAAATCAACTGGAACTGGCAAGTTCTTAAAATTTCATGGATTCTGTGAAGCCAGTATGTCTCCATTCAATCCAAGTGTTCCTGGATGAACAGGACTCTAAAGTGACATAGTAGCCTAGGATCCTTTGCTTATGTGACCCTGCCATCTTCAACATATGCCTACCACGCTTCCTCCTGGGATACTCTCCAATCTATCAAGTCCTTCAGAACTGTGTCTCTCAGGAATATGCCTCTCCTTAATTTTCTGTCTTTAATTTCTTTAAACCAAATCTCATTTACCTAGCATCTCTCAGGCTCAGAGACTGTTTGTTCATTGCCTACAATTCTGCCATGAGCCACCCAGCCACAGGACCTTTACCAGCAAGAGAAGAGAGAGAATTGTTAGATGAAGCCCTTCTGGGGATCCTGAGGGGGTGCCAGGCTGCAGCCTCTACTCCCCAGCCCCAACGGATGGGGTGAGAGGAGGAGAGAGGTGGCTAAATGTCTGAAGTATGGCCAATATCATTGTCTCATATTATAAAACTGTCATCATTTCTTGAATTGGTTTTTCAGGATTCTTAGGGTATAATCCCAGTAGTGGAATTGCTGGGTCGAAAGACAGTTCCATTTTCATTTTTCTGAGGAAGTTCCATACTGTTTTCCACAATGGCTGCAGCAGTCTGCATTCCTACCAACAGTGCAGTAGGGTTCCCTTTTCTCCACATCCCCTCCAACAGTTATCTGTTGCTTTGTTGATGATTGGGGAGGGGAGAGGGGACAATGGAGAGAAGGGTTTTCAGGAATCACTGTAGAGGACACATGGTCAGAACTAAGGGGGAGGAGGGGTTGGAGGGGGAGGGAGGAGGGGAGGGGAGAGGATGCAAATAACTATAATTGAACAACAATAAAGTAATTATTTAAAAAAACTGTCATCATTTCAAATGGAAATTCCCATTTCAAAGTTTACAACCTGTTTCTGAATGTAAACAATTTAGCCATTGGGTAGGGAGGAGTAGGGAGAAAGATCCTGGAGAGGATAGTTACTCTTTAGTCTGCAGATTCTTTGGCTTCGGTTTCTAGGAGTTTAATTTTTTTAGACTTCAGTCTCTAAGATTTTAGTTTTCTAGACTCTAGTCCAGGGGTGTCCAACTTGCAGTCTGCGGGCTGCATGTGGCCCAGGACGGCTATGAATGTGGCCCAACACAGAATCCTAAATTTACTTAAAACCTTTTTTTTTTTTTTTTTTTTGCTTATCAGTTTTGTTAGTGTTTGTGTATTTAACGTGTGGCCCAAGACAACTCTTCTTCTTCCAGTGTGGTCCAGAGATGCCAAAAGATGGGACACCCCTGCAAGACTAGTCTCTGACGAGTCTAGGAACACTTAGCTTAAGCCAAAATAAGGAGCTCCGGTAAGAATATTGTGGGACAGAGGGCTATAAAAGGAAAGTTTTGCAGGTGCCAGCATGGCCTTAAACCTCATATCACAACTTGCTGCTCCCAGGCATCCCTTTTTGTCTCATCCCTGCAGAGAAAAAGGTCCCTGGGTGTCTGTGGGTAGAGTTCACTTTCTTAGAGTTCTCCTCGATCAAGAACAGAGCTGACAGCGTTGGTAGTCTTGGTTTTCAAAAAAGAGTTTTTTGTCTATTTGTTTACTTGTTTAATCATCACAAATATACATAAAATAAAATTTACCACTTTAACCATTTTAAATGTGCAGTCCTGCAGCATTAAGGACATTCACACTTTTGTACAAGTATCAATAATACCCACCTCAGGAAATTTTTCATTATCCCCAAAAGAAATTCCATCCATTCACTAAACAGTATACCCCATTCCCTACTTTGACCAGCCCCTTGTAACCTCTTTCTATTTTCAGTCTATGTGGATTTCCTATGTTAGGTACCGCATGTAAGTGGAATAATACAATATTTGGGTTTTTCATCTGGTGTTTTTCACTTAGCATGATGTGTCTGAGGTTTATTCACATTGCAGCACGTATCAGCACACCCTTGCTTTTAAAGGCTGATTAGTATTGCACTGTAGACTATACCACGTTTTGTTTGTCTCTTCATTAGATGATAGATTTTTGGGTTGTTTTCATCTTTCAGCTACCATGAGTAATGCTGCCAGAAATATTAGTGTGCAAGTATCTGAGTCTCCACTTTTACATTCTCTGGGTCTACACCTAGAAGTAGAATCGCTGAATTATATGGTAATTCTATGTTTAGCTTTCTGAGGAATTTTCAAACTGTTTTCCACCACAATAAGTAAGAACCCACATTGTTCTATACCTTTATCAAAAACTGAGTAGTTTCCCTTTATAAAAATTTTATTGAGGTAACAGTGGTTAATTATACAGGTTTAAATAGTATAACTCTGTAATGCATCATCTGTATATCGCATTCTGCTTTCATCACCCAAAGTCAAGTCTTCTTCATCACCATTTAACCTCTTCTACCACCACCACACCCTTTCCTTAGGGTAATCAACGTACTGTCATCTGTGTCTATTTTATTTTGTTTGTTTGTTTTGCTTAATCACTTCACCTTTTTTACCCTGTGCCCAACAACCCTCCTCTCTGACAGCTGTCAGTCCATTCTTGGTAACTATAAGTCCGTTTCTATTTTGTTCATTAGATTGCACATATGAGTGAGATCATATGGTGTTTGTCTTTCTCTGACTAGTTTATTTCACTTGGCATAATACTCTCTAGGTCCATCTGTGCTGTAGCAAAAGATAAGATTTCCACCTATTTTATGTCTGAGTAGTATTCCATTGTGTAGATGTACCATAGTCTTACTAAAAAAAAAAATGGGCAAAAGATCTATTTTTGGGTTTTTTTGGTTATAATAGCCATCACCAACAAATGTGTAGTGATACCTCATTTTGGTTTTGATTTACATTTTCCTAATGGCTTGTGATGTTAATATTAGTCATTTGTACATAATCTTTAAAGACATGTCTATTCAAGTCCTTTGCCCAATGTTGAATTGGTTTTTATTTTTTGTTGCTGAGGTGTAAGGGTTCTTTACATATGCTGGATATGAATCCCTTATTACATATATGCATTCTAAGTATTTATTCTGTGAGTTGTGTTTTCATTCTCTTGATAGTATCTTTAACATACGAAAGTTATTTTTTTATTTTAATGAATTTCAACTTATCTGATTTTGTTGTTGTTGTCAGTTCTTCGGTGTTACATCCAAGAAATTATCAACAAATCAAGTGTCACAGAGCTTTTCCGTATGTTTTCTTCTAGAAGTTTTACAGTTTTAGCTCTATGTTTAGTCTTTGATACATTTCAAGTAATTTCTATTTATCCCTTTCTTATTTTTATTGTTCACATTATTACAGATGTCCCCACCCCCCACCCCCACTTTGCATACCTCCACTAAGCCCCCACCCCCTCTTCCCTGGCCACCGCATTATTGTCTGTGTCCACGGGTTATGGATGCATGTTCTTTGACTAATCCTTTCACCTTTTTTCATCTAGTCTCCTTCAATCTATTTATATGTGGGTATCAAGTGTCCAAGCACCATTTATTGAAAAGACTGTCCTTTCCCATTATCTTATTTGAAATGACAAACATAAAACATTATTTATAAATTTAAAAATAACAATAGTAAAATTACTTTACCTATATTTATGAAATGTATAACACAAAATTTCAGTAAATATAGGATTACTACAAAATTCACACATTACAGAATCTGTTGCTGCAATTAATTTATTTCTGAGAAAATATATTCACTTATGTAATTTTATTTGCCAATAAAATAATACCATTACCAGTCCCATGGAAAATATCACAACTAAGTTGCAAAGTTATTGACCACTTAATCAAAAAAATGGGTGGCTAGAATTATTACTCCTGTTGCCGTAGGGAATACAAAGCTGGTGAGGCATAAAGAAATTTAGATTAAATTATTATTAACTTTTAATTTGCCAAGAAAAATTAAATCTATCTCCTACATCTATTAAATAGCCAAACATTAAAAACCTATAATTAGCCCTGGCTGGCGTAGCTCAGTGGATTGAGTGTGGGCTGGGAACCAGAGGGTCCCGGTTCGATTCCCCGTCAGGGCACATGCCTGGGTTGTGGGCCAGGTCCCCAGTGGGGGCCATGAGAGGAGCAACCATACATTGCTGTTTATCTCCCTCTCTTTCTCTCTCCCCTCCCCTCTCTCTAAAAATAAATAAAATCTTAAACAAAAAACTATAATTACATAAAAATATTGGTAACATTCTCAATATCATTTTTTTTAAAGATTTTTTATTTTTATTATTTATTTTTAGAGAGAGGAGAAGGGAGGGAGAAAGAGAGGGAGAAACATCAATGTATGGTTGCCTCTCACATGGCCCTCACTGGGGACCTGGCCTGCAACCTAGGCATGTGTCCTGACTGGGAATCGAACCGGGACCGTCTGGTTCCCAGCCCGTGCTCAATCCACTGAGCTACACCAGCCAGGGCTCAATATCATTTAAAAATATTATTTTCAAAAGAGTATTGACTACAGAATCAATGTAGAAACTATAATAGCATGTTTATTTTAGCAACAAATAAATTACCATTTTATTAATATTTTTTAAAATTTTAAGAATATTACACGTTTATTCTTTATTGCACATGAGCACTTGAAGCAGTGTAATTTTTTTAAAAAATTGCTTAGACTGTTTAATCTTAAAAATGTTGAAAATTTATCTGAAAACGTTCAAAAATAGCCTTTAATCACTGATGCATAAATTGTGCAATTGTAACTCTTAAGTGATGTGAAGTTTAAATGATGTACTATTCATTGTGATTCCTTATTATCCTTTGAGAATGTTAACTGCAATGGGATTTTTGTAGCCAATATAGGAAATATAGATCTCATTATCAAACTATCCTGAACAGTGTATATATGCCCCTGTATGTTTACTCTTCTGTAAAAAATTCACAAATTTTTCCAGATATGCATTAAATTCCCTGAGAAGCAAAGTTGAATTTCATCTGTACTATATTTTAATGCTGGTATTATCTTCATTTATATTTATTGAACGATGACTGGGGATTTGCTAATTTTAATTTATAAAATCCTTTTAAATTTCTTTTTAAATCTGTATTGAAATCAACCTGTATTAAAATAATTACACCAGATTTAATTATTTTCAACACTAAAATAAAGTGATTTTTCATGACTTTCTGAGTCTATGCATGCATCCTTTATTACACATTCTTTTTTATTTGAGTGTTTCTGTTCTCAGCAAGATAAAATTATTAAAAAATAATAACAAACTATTCTTTTTGAATTCTCAAAGCATCGCATGTCACCTGTTAACACCTCTTAGGAGCAAAATATGGGAAAACAATTTTGTGAAGATCGGTAAATATAAACTCATAACCAGGGATTGTAGTTTTGTTTTTGCATGAAAGTCATCTTCTTATAATTCTACATGTTAGATGTGCTGAACATTTCTAAAGTTGAAACAGGGATAAAAAAAGATAAAATAACTGAGCAACAATAATACTTTACACATTCTGTTTTCAAAACTCCATTCTTCCCATTGATGCAATAAATAGCTTATAAATAACAATTTGCCACACCTACAAATCACAATAAATGAAGTCCCAGGAAGAGATTATAACATGTGGATGGACTCTAAAATAAACCTTTGTTCCATAAGTACAATCAGTCCAGTTGGTTTTATTCGCATTATTTAACTGTGAGTGTCAGGACTGAAAGCAATAAATAAATAAGTAAGTAAGTAAGTAAGTAAGTAAGTAAATAAATAAATAAATAAATAAATAAATAAATGTTTTTAAGTTAATGAAAATTTAAGGAGCACAGTGATATGCTTAGCTTCTTAAAGAGACAGATTTGAAAATAAAATGTACTAGTAATTAGTAAGGAAAAAGGTCACCATTCAAAAGATATCTTAATGATTTAAGAAAAAAAAGGGATTACTATTTATATTTAATCTTTTAAAATTAAAACTGGCCCTGGCTGGTACAGCTCAGTGGATTGAGCGTGGACATGCAAACCAAAGGGTCACTGGTTCGATTCCCAGTCATGGCACATGCCTGGGTTGCAGGCCAGGTCCCCAGAAGGGGATGGCAACCACACATTGATGTTTCTCTTCCTCTCTTTCTCCCTCCCTTCCCTTCTCTCTAAAAAATAAATAAAATTTTTAAAAAATTAAATTAAAACCAGAAGTATCTATTAACTGAACACTTAAAAAAGAAGTTTGATATAATCTGTTCTATATCAAGTTTCTCTAGCATGTTAACTCTTCTACGTGTTTCCATAATGCTTCTTTATGACATTTTTCCCTAGGCTGGCATGTAACTTCTAGCATCCCTGAGCTTATAACTGTATGAAAATGTTTGACTTAGGAAAATCTGAGCCTGTGCTTTGGGGTTTAGAGACCATCTCCGCATCGATAACGATCAAGTTTCTTCCTTTAGTGTTCAACTGAGCACTCTGATGCAGAGCAATCTTCCCCCATCACGTACTTTACTTTGGAAATTTCTGATTGTTTGCATCATCATCACTTCAAAGTTAATATATCTAAGTCAAAATCCTTATTCTTCTTTTCAATCACCTTTTCCTTTGGTCCACAGTATATCTATCCGTCAAATTTCCTATCAGGTTCTAAATACCAAAATTCAAAACCTAACAGTTGCTTTCTGCCTTCTACAAATCAAGTGTCACCTCTGCATATATCTGGTAGTCACTAATTTCTGTTAATTTACAGTTTTGTTGTCCTTTATAGTCTCATCTACCACTACCATATTTCTTTAGGATGGTTTCACCTATTACCTGGATTACTGCAATTATTTCCCAACAGGTCCTCTTGCATTCAGTTTTTCTGTACTTCAACTCCACCTGCACATTTTATCCCTGTAATTGTTCATGAAACTCAGCCTTGTAAGTTGATCAAAATCCTAGTTGCTCCCAATGTGCTAAATGGAGCATGGAATCATTGTCCAGATAGTTCTCAGTAAGCTCCAAAGGTAAGCCAAAATTATAAATGATGATAGCTAATAAGAATCCAGTCTCCACATGGATAAAGAAAATATTAGCTACACAACTGCAGGTGAGGAGAACCTGGGTGAACCACAGTTTGTATTATTTAGGTATAGGATTTTAATTGACTCTGAATTTGTTAAGCATTGTTACAAAATGAAGCTGTCCACAAACAGAATTCATAGAATTCTTGTGTCCAGAGAAATAAATTCACTTTATTCTCTACCAGGTAGAGTTTATCTGAAGAATTGTTTTAAATTCAGGGGTTGTTTTAAACATCTCATGATAAACCAAAGGTTGTCAGTGAAAGTGTTATTAGAAGGAGGAGGATATATGTCCTGCCTAAAGAAGAAAGAGTTAGAGGGCTCATGATATCTCTATTGAAATATTTAAAGGCTGTCAAGTAGAAGACAAATTAAATGTATTTCATAGACTCCAGAGAACAAACTAAGATGTTGGTAAATTTTTGTCTTAATATGAATTAAAAATTGATAATAATTGTAACTGTTATGTTCTATAGCCTGTGATCCACAGTTATGTGTCTGCATTAATGGAAAAAACTCCAGGTTAACATCTGTTAGGAAAGTTGTTTCAGCTATACCAAGTGGGAAAACATCCGCATGAGTGTAAGAAATTTTTACAATCTCTTTTTTCATACTTTGGATATTGGATTTGGATATTGAGACTTAGCCTAATATAAGATCACTCCTTAATTGATTAGGACAAAATCTAGAAGAGCATGTATAGCTAGCTTAATCCTTTCAACCATACTGAATATTTAAAAGTGCAGTGCCAAGTTTTGGAATCTTTATTATTTTACTTTTTAAGCTGCTTTATAGAAATATTATTTTTATTCTACCAAAAAATTAATGTCTTTTTTTCACAACTCCAACTTTCTCTTTTTCCAATAACAGTATCCAAAATGTTATGGGAAGCTTGTAAAAATACCTTTCATGCCATTTGCAAGTATACAGACAGAGACTGGTATTTCTTCTCTCAGTCAAGGTACAAGGAATTTTTCCAAAAGTTGAAGTTGGAAGTGAGCTGGTTACAACCTCTTCAGCCCTTTGATCATCAGTATTGATGCAGCTAATCCAAATAGCTAGAGAGAGCTTATCATTTCCTTTTCCTGTTAGTGTATGGGTTCTAAAAGGGTTGAGCAGTATACCTTCTCAGGCAAAAAAGAAATAAATAAATAACTGATCTGTATTTAAAGTGATGATATGATTATGCTCCTTTGCTAGAACTGCTTGTTTGACTGGCATTTAGACCAACCAAGAGAATTTGAATATCCATATCAAAATCAAGATCACAATATACAGTATAGTGTAATCTCTATTTGCATTTTCTGTATTGCTGAATATGGACTATTCATTTTGCTTTAAGCATGCCATTCACAAATGAGGCTCAAGTTTCTACTTTTACCTAAAAGGCATTTCACTTTCTTGTCACTCATTTTAGTCCTCCACTTTCAGCAAAATCTATATTAAGCCCTGCTTCCACCAGAAAATCCTTCCAGCTACTCATAATCATCAGTGAACTCATCCACTTCAAAAGTCTTCTTTGTCTTTCTTGTATCTCTTTTGGAAGTAATTGTCTTTTCTAAAAATTTCTCTATACTCTTTTCACAACTCATCTTGTAAGGTACTTCCCTTCTTTTTTTTTCCTCTTCCTGTTTTTAGTACTTTTTTTTTCTTTAAACTAACATTAACTGATCTCTTCTTAACTGCGAAAGGATCTAGAATTACAGAGACAAAACACACAATTTATATCCTCCAGAAATTCCCAATTTTGGGAAGGAGAAATAAATGACTGAGAAACTTACTCTGAGTAGAGGTGTTTCAGTGGAGGTAATGAGCAAAAGCTAATAAAGTCTAGTTCCTACCTTTCTAACTCTGCTCATTACACATTTAAACTAGACTTGGTTTTTCATAGGTAGATATATGCATGGCTTACTGAAATAACTTTCTCTTCTTCCTAACATCCTGTGAATACCACTAGATAGCTGTCTTAAATAAATGGTAGTGACACTGAACTTAGGACAAGTTAAAATTGATCTTTACAATTTGACTATAAATAGAGCAGGCTGCTAAGTACAGGAATTCATAGATCTAAGAATTTTTTACGTTGGTTGAGACTTGAGAATGTTTTTATGGTTAAAATGTTAGTGGAGCAGGGATTATTGTTGCCTTTAAAATTGATTAAATGTTGTTTGTTCATTTTCAGAACAAAGATTGGGTAGATTAGGTTCTTCAAGAAGGAGGGTTAAACCTACAAGAGATTTATTGGAGGAAATGTCTGTCAAGCAAAAAGGAGAGAGAGTACACATAGGCAGGGAAAGTCTTTCCGTCAGATACGAGAGTTCTGAGAACTAGAAGGGGAAGAGGGAACAAGGACTGCATAGAAAGAATCTGAGACTGAAACGCTGTTCTGAGGGAGTCTGGGTCAGGCTGACATAGTGTATGCATAGAGGTCTCAATGAGTACTGAGCATGTGGTTTTCTTCTTCAACACCTTCAAAAGAAGAAGGAAAAGGACCAAAAGATTTGTGGTAGAAGGGCGATTGATTAAGTTAAGCACATTGACAAAGAACTAACTAATGATCTTAAAGGTATATGTTTTTGAAAATAAAGTGAAGCCAAGTAGTGTTGATTGCTTCTTCAGAGGGAGAAGCAATAAAATACATCTTAATATTTAAAAACTTCTCCAGAGTTCACCACAATGCCTTGCAAATATTCTCTGAGAAAAATAAAGGAATATTTTAAAACTTTGTAACTAACTTTTAATTTTAAGTATTTTTCACATCACATTTTATTCCTTCTTATAGAGATTTTCAGAGGTTTTGTACAGTATGCCATTAGTGGTTTCAGATATTATAATGTTGACTCATTCTTTTATGTATAAGAATTCGTAAAATATGCATACATTTTTAACATTTACTTGCCTTTGTATCAACTATTCTCTTTAGAAAATTATTAACTAGGAAGAGTAGAAATAACATGAAGTGCATTTACTGTCAAAGTAATTTGCAAATGTCAAATGAATAGTGACTGCTACAGATTTGGCCTTGAAATTTTTAAGGCAACTCTTTGTTTTTCTATTTGATTGCACACGCATTACACAGAATCAAGAATTTTTAAAAAGTGTAATATTGTAAAGAGGCAAGACGAAAAATATTTTACTGATTAAGTATCATTAAGGAAAATACAAAAATAGAAAATATCTTTAGCAACTCTAAATACACTGGAGAAATAATTATTTGAGAGGTACCAATGATACATTCTGAATCTAGAAGATTGGGACTTGGGTTAGAATACAAGTATAGAGTACATAGAGAATACTGAACATAGAATACAGATAGAAATATAATATATAGAATAAATATAGAAAAAAATGAATGAAATGAACTAGCTAGTTCATTATTAAAACAGTTCATAAGTATGATAATGAATATGTCTAACTAAAGATTTAATGAGATCTGTAAGGTGGCTATGGGAGAAAAGGAATAGCGTACTAAGATTGCACGAAAATGATCACAACTATGTACTGCAGAAAATTGCTGCAGTTTACTGTGAGATAAACAATTGTGAAGACAATAAAATATACTTATGGCTGCAGATAATATACTAATGACATTATTATGAATAAAAGGCATGCTATGTTTTTTTCCAAACAAGTAAACTCTATATTTAATATATACACAAAATACAGTCATTATAATAAATATAGAATTTACTTGTTAGAAATATATATATATTACTGGGTACCAGGTGGATTAGAAACAAAGGTTAGAAAACTTTTATGAGGAGATGACTGGAAAGCATGTTAGAAATGTATCCAGTAAGGAATTCCACCTCACTCAAAGAGGGGCCTGGCCTTTATCTTTGGCCCTTGAGAGTTACCTCTAAATCCTTGAAATTCTGTAAGTAAAAGAAATGTCTATTATTCCATATGAGCCTCTCTGACCACACTTGATGCTGAAATGATGACTCGTGTTGGGAGCTGGTATAGTCTAATAGTCTTAGGATGGGGGCCAACCACATGATTTAGAGTGGAGACTTCCCAACATGTGATATCAGCTTATCCTTTATGGATGGGATGGCGGTTTTGGAGATTCAGTTCAACCACCTGGGCAGTTAATCAGCAATCGTGCCTATGTAATGGGAGGCTGATGAAACTCTGGGCCCCAGAGTTTTAGTGAGCCTTCTGAGTTGGTGATGCTTTGTGCTTATTGTCACCAGTTGATGCCAACTGTGGAATACATCCTGCGAGCAATAGAAGCCTCGCGTTTGGAACCCTCCCAGACCTGTCCTATAGGACTCTGCTTTTAGCTCGTTCTAATTTGTATCCTTTCCCTGGAATAAATGTAACCAGGAGTTTAATAAGCTTCCGAAACAACTGTGAATCTAGTGAATTATTCTACCTAAAGGTGATTTTAGGAAACCCCTGAACTGGCAGTTGGTGAACAAAAGCCCGGGTAGCAAGGTATGAACATTTCCTTCTAACTCTGCAGCTGAACCCTAACTCCTTGAGGTCACAAGTCTTGAGTAGATGTGATAGTCTGAAGAACTGTGCTCTTACCTCACAGTTTGGCTAACTCTGAATAATGGGGAAGTTGCACAGTCCTGAATTTAAGGATGAGATACAACATTGAGCAATGTGAATATCAGTAGAAAAAGAGCTTCCACTTCAAGAGCTTAAAATTTTCATAGGGGGATAGTGTTTTCTATTTATATAAATAGCATCCAAGCGTATTTGTATTGATAAATATAGACAAATATACAAATAAGATAAAATACAGTCACTGTTCCATTAAAAATCTACCTTTTTACTTGAAATAAATGTAAGACAAATAGAAGATAATGTACTTTCTTTTTCCTGTGGTTAATCTTTTTTTTTTCACATCTATACATTTATTTCATCTACTCAGTTATAGTCTAGGTGTCTAGAATAGTACCATCTTCTACTCCTTCATCCAGAATCTTGTTCAAGAAATTCTCTCTGCTCCTTCATGCATGCTCTACTCATAATCTCCTGTGTTGTGGGCCAGGTCCCTTGTTGGGGGTGTGCGATATTTCTCCCCTTTCTTTCTCCCTCCTTTCCCACTTCTATAAAAGTAAATAAATCTTTTTTTTTTTAAAGCACCACCTGAGCAAATCTTGATGCCATGGGAAATAATAATAATTCTTTCAGGTCACGGGGAAAGTATAGTATAATTTCCATTTTGTCAGTTCCTCTAGTGAGTTTATGTTAAGTCATTAAATCTTGTCTTTAGAAAGAAACTTACTTTAAAATATTTTCTAATACTTATTAGTTATCATGGTGTGCACAGGGGAAAAATCAAAACTCTTGATGCCTTTTGAAAAGGGAGTAGATGGACAAATATGATTTTCTAACTGTATTTTTAATGGTAGAGGTGGGATGGTTGTCAATTTTGATTTGATTGATGGATATGTTTTCCTCCATAATTGATCAGAATTTCCTAGCTATGGTAGGCTGGACTAACTAAAACATAAATCACTCTGGTGAATGCTGTTTCCATATCAGAAACAACATTCAATAGGATTGTATATCTGATACATTGCATAGATTCTCTTGTTTTTCTAAAAAAAAAAGATTAAAATAAGGAGTACTGTCATCTCAAAAAGATATCATATACATATCATATACATTATGTATGTAGTGGTTTCCTAAAACATTATTTTTTAAAATCTTTAAAACCACATTTTGATAGCTTTAAGAGTTGTGCAGAGAAAACAATGATTTTCTTTGTGTCTTTAAGGAAATAATCTATTTTCAGAGTAGCTCCTCTCTTGGAAAAATACTTGTCCCTGATTTCTCTTATCTTCAAGTTGATCTAACTAAAACCATTAATAATTTCTCCAGAAACCAAAAGTGGCTTTGGATAGACTCCAGTAGCTTGGCCAGTGTACCTAAGCTTCCATCATTAGATTTCTGTGTTCATAAAGCATATGCACCAAGTAAAATGAATAGAATTGAAAGAAATGGTGACAGATTTATAAATATTTGAAAAAAAACTATATTATCATGTGCTTTAAATAAGGGTGAAATTATATGATTACTAAAATATAAATTAGATTTTTTCTATATTTTATATGTGAAATTGCACAAAAATAAAGATCTAATTAATGTACATTTTCATTTTTAGAATTCTGCCTTCAAAGTTTATAAATTTTTAGTGTTTTCACCACTCCTTTGTTTATTTGCCACTTGAAAACAGACTCAATGCCAACGTCAGCTGAATCAAAAGCATATAAATCTATTCGATAGTGATATAATTATATAAAATAGAAAAATATTTTATTACATTTTTATTTTTACTGAATAGCCTTTGTTTATTATTTCTACATTGTCTCTTTTTCTAAAAAATGGGATATAATTAACATATGACATTATATTAGTTTGAGGTATACAACATAATAATTCAATGTTTGTATACAGTAGAGACTAATAACCATTGTATCAACTAAATACAAAATGGAGTCCACATTAGAGAATTCACTGAGCAAACAAAACCATTTAAGCTACATAAGCAAAAATAAATCTAGTTTACTTGATGAACTTAAGTGAAACTTAGGTTATTTTGTTACAAATGTCTCTGACAAATATAAAAGAAAGTTGTCATCTCCCTGAAAATGTTATGCTATGATCATTTTCAACCAATCACCTGGCATTTGGAAACCCCCACTGTAATAACCAATCATTGTAAAGTGTAAACAACTTCCTGGTTTCACCTTATAAGCCATCCTGTAACTTCATGCACCTGAGCTTCATATCAGTATTTGAAATTGGAAGATCCCAGTTCAAGAACTGTTCTTATATGCATAATAAACTTACTAAATACTATTTATTCATTTGATGATTTTAATTTTACTATATTTGGATTTTTGACACCACAATAAAACCAGTTAACACTATCTCATTTCAAAAAAACAATTTGTAGTAAACATGTTTTGTAAAATAGAAAAGTTAATTATAATGATAACAGAACCTCATAAATGACTTGGAAGGGATAATCACTTTTCAGACATGTATACTAAATATAGTAGAATGAACATGGTTTGTTACCTGGCCAGCTTTCACTCCTTCTTTGCTACTTTCTACAAAACATCAATTTGTGTATCCTTCCCCCAAGTACTCTATATGGCTCACTCCATCCTGGGTTCCAGAGCTTGCCCTGATTAAACAACAACAACAACAAAAAATCACAGTAATCCTATTCAAGGAGATTGCTATAGGAATGCTGACTTCAGCTTGTAGGTAAAGCCTGCCTATTAAACTGTGATTTTTTTTTTTTTTTTTGTGGGGTGAGGATAGATTTAGAGATGAATAAGGAAGACAGAAATCCACTGAAGGGAATTATTTTTTCATTTGACACTGGAAAAAGAGGACCCACTTCTAGTGCATACCGCGTATGAACAAGTAAGCATGTCGTCCCAGGCTTTGTTTGCTGTGTTTTCTGGCAAACCTGTAGATTTATGAATCAATGTTTGTACTTAACACATTTGAAATCCATCAGGTCTCTCAAATTTTAATAGTAATCTTTACTATACAGAAGAGAGCATTCAATAAATTCTGACTTCATAATCACTTTTAGTTTATTGAAAATAAACTAAAAACTAAATCACTAAACTTTTAAGTATCTTGCCACAAAAATAGCGTTGGCCGGAGCACCGCGAAAGTTTGAAAGCATGTTGTCTTATTCTAGCTGGAATGAGCATTCCACCGGGACAAGGTTGAACCAAGAATCTGAGTCAGTGAAGCAGTGGACACTCAGAGCCCTCACCCACTGCCTTGATCTCATATTCCACAGCTTGTTCAGGTGGCTTAAGATGCTGCTTTTCCCCACACCTACCCCCAGTTTTCAGATGCTCCCTCTTTATTACCTTAGTATTTCTTTTGTTATCTTTTCTAGGGAATCACCTATCCCACAATTTCTGCTCATTTTTGGAGGCCAAAGGCATATACCAAAGTAACCACCTCCAAAAATAACTTTCAAAGTAATTAGCTCCCTTGACTTTATCTATGCCACATCTTGAGGTCTGGACTACACTCCCTGCAGCCTGACGAGGACTAAGGCAAGGACATAGAGATGAGAGAGGATAAAGCACAAAACAGTTAAAACAAACAGAGAGATTCCTTCAGCCAACAGCTCCTCATAAAGGAAATCAAATCCATACGACACAATTTTTCATAAGGTTCTCAGTCCTATATTTATTTGTTTTAAATGTAATCATTAATACAAATTGGAACATCTTCATTTGTCCTTAAAATATGCGGATTATGCTCAGTAGAAACTTTTTCAGAATAACATACTCAATTTTAGCTCAAAGGGAAAATGTTCAGTTTGTACAACTTTATGGCATTTAGTTTATCAGAAATGTTCTCTGTCCAAAACATGAAACCTCCTATAAAATAGTAAAGTGTTTCTTAAAGGGTATTTTCAGTTATCAAAAAAGTCGATTTTCTACATAATTAAAAGAAATACATTCTCTCTCCTGGAAAAAAAAGGGGGGATCTCTCAAATATATGGCTCTTAATAATGTTAACCTGCCAAAAAATCAATTCTTTCCTCTGCTATTATTCATTTGATAGATTTTACTACATCATAGCCCAATCTCATAAAACAAGGATGAACAAGTTATTTACCAAAACATACCCATGATTAAGTTTTATTTATTTGTGTGAAGCCACAGGGCATGCACTTCTAAACATTAACAAATGGGCCATATCTGTGATTCTGTCTCCTGCTGTCAGTTAATCTATACATTCTTCCTTCCTGTTCTCTCTACCCACAAATGTAACAGATCTCGCTTTTGTTTTGAAAAATTCAGTGTATCATTTCTTTTCTGCTCTGGCCAATACGGTTCCAAAGAAATAAAGCTTTTATAAGGCACTATAGGAAAATATTCATATGAAAATGGTATATAATCTTTCCCTTTTTCCAAAGAAAAAGATTGATAAATACCACTACATTGAAATTTAAAACTTTTATATATCAAAGGTGATACTGTAAATATAAAAGCCACATGCCATGGAAGATAGTTGCTATATGTAAACTAGTATTGTTCCCTTGAAAAGCAATTTGACTTTATTGTATAAATTGAATATTTATATATTTTTTATTCTAGCAATTTCATTTCTGGGTATTATTGTACATGCATATCATTTATAAGGCTTTTCAAAAAAGCACAGTTTAAAAACAAACAAACAAACAAACAAACCTGGAAACAACTAAAATAGTCATCAAAGAAGAAATGGATAAATTGTGGTAAGTTATTCATTAAACAAAATATTCTTTAGTGATAAAATCATTTAATGAATAAATGAATGAAGAAAATTCTAAAACAAAATATTGAGAGAAAAGTGGTTGTTGAAAAATACATACACTATGAAATCATTTGTAAAAAAATCAAATCACAAAAGGCTCGAATATAGTGATCTACAATAAAAAGAAAGTAAATTATAAGATAAAACTACAGGACTAGTTAATCTTGGGAAGAATGAGAACACCAATGGAGGGAAGCATGAGGATAATACGGTTACTGGTCAATTATTAAACTTTAATGGAGGGAGTGAAGCATTTTATTAAAACCATTTTTACCATAAAGCAAAATTTTTCCATCTTGTATATGAAATGCTTAAAAAGTTACTCTAACATTTTTCTAATAATCTTAAAGTTCATATTTTCTTATAGCTATATCTGATTTTTGAACTTTTAAATGTTGATAGTTTTATTGATGTAGGTTTAAGGTAAACATTTTAAAGGATCTAATAATACAATAAAATATATTTGTTTTTACTTAAAACTTACAAAATTCTGGTTTGTGTATTATTTTATTTTGGCTGTATTATAGTATTATTGTCAAGTCACTGCAAGAAAATCAATTACTTGTATGTTTTAGAACCCCTAAGATCATTTGAAAAGTTTTATTTCTATTATTATGTTTTAATTTTTAACAGTGATCTGCTCAGTATATATTGCTATGCTTAGTAAAATACTATAAATTTTTAAAACAAACAACAAATATAAAAATAAGTTTTGAACAATTCTTAAACAAATGCAAATAAAATGGATTCCTTGCTTTATTTAGTGATTAAGATTCTATGTCTCTGTCTATTTATCTATCTACCTGCTTATCTATTTATCCATAATCTCTTGATATCTCTACCTCCAAGAAAATATGCAGTAAGCATGAGTCAGAAAGCACAATAAAAGAGAACTGGTTTTAGTTTGTATTACATTAATATAAACTAAAATGTATATTTGTATTACATTAACAGCATACCAACTCAATATGCCTAAATATTACTCTATTTATATTATATTCTATATTACATCTACATTAATCCGCATCTATATACCTATACCATATCAAGATATAGATATATTATAATCTATATTAATGCACATATGACCAATATGATTTATTTACTATGGGGGAGATGTCTCAACTCTACTCTTTGAAAGGGGACTTAACAATTTGCTTATGATTGAACATCGTATTTTTCAGAAATACTCATTCAGCTGATTTCTACCAACATATTTTAAATAGGAATTTTTGCCAAAACTTTCTTGTATAGTTTGTGAATTTTCAAAAGATGAATAAGATGTGTGATAGGAAAGAATGAAAGCAGAATGTGACAGCAACTCCAGTTATAGAATAAAAGTTATATTTTAGTCTTTATAGTATAACAGTTGCCAGTAGTAAAGAATGAATTTGATGGGTACTAAAAATGTAATACTTTGACTAAAATGTATTTTTGTTGATGAAAAAAGAAAGCACTCTTTGGGGTCAAAATTTCTTGTTCCTGCGAATCCATATTCCTCTGGAGGGTATCATTGATTTGCAGATTGTCTTGTTATTACTTCAAGCTATTCCCTTTACTCTGATGCTTTTCTCTTGCAAAATAAAGAAATGAGATTATATAGCGGATATCATTAAAGCAAAAGCAAAATTGCATTAAAATACAATGTTTTAAGGACTGAACATGAAAGTCAAAGGGTTTGCCTCCCCATCTAAGTTTCTCAAGCCTACAAACACTCTCTGAGTGAACTCAGTTTAGTTCTCAAAGGGAAATAAAACACCTGATCTTTACTTTCAAAGTTCTTTTTCTTCATTTCTTTAGGAAACTATAAATCATGTGTTTTTACCTTAATCTAAAATAAGCAGCACTGTATTTACAAGATTACATTACTTTAAAAATGAGTTATAGATATATGCAAAACTATTTGGTGTGACAAGTTTCACTATACGATTTTGAAAGTAGTGTTTTTCTGGTCAGGAACACTTAAGCAGCCTTCATGAAGTTATAGTAAAATACGTTTACAACATAGACTTTTTTTGTTGGTTTGGGATATTAAAACCACTTGCATGCGTTATTATTTTGCTGATGATAATGATTACTACTAACGTAACTAACCCATGCTGCTTGACTCTTAGGATCTGTACTTTCAATTATTCCTTTTTACTTTATCTTATTATCTTCATTAGTAGCAGCTATAAAATACCACCTTACATGTTACACATTAAATATTCTGTTACACTAATAGTTGTGTCTAATCAGTAATAGTCCATGACATTTATTTCCTGTTTCTTTTTTGAGTGTTTACTGTTTGGGATTGAATGAAAGAACAAAGAGAAGTTTCCCCTCTTACCCAATCTTCTTCAGTTTTTGTGAGACAATCATGAGACTTTATTCAAGGTTATGTACAGAATACCTACTCTGTGGCAAGCGCGATCCAAAGTGCTGGGCATTTGATGGTGAACAAGAAAGATATGGCTGGTCTTTATACAGCTTATTGTCACACACACAAAATAAACTAATTTTAGAAAGTTCAATGTGCTACACAGGGGGCTGAGATACAGGTATCAGCGGGAGAAGATTCTAGAGAGGACAAGGAAGGAAGAGCTCTCTGAAGAAGGAAAGTTGACATTGAGGTGGAAAGAAAGCCCCCTGTGGGAAGGAAAGAAACAAGAAAGGGGTGGAGGGGCCCAACAACTTGCTGTGTTTGAGGAGAGACACCACCGGAGTGGCTGCAGCAGAGGTCAGACTGCTGTGCCCTAAGGCCGAAGACAAAGACAAAGACTAAGCCTTCTTTTTTAAAGTAAGGAATTTAGATTTTATTTTGAGAGGGAAAGATGAAACCAAGCACTTCTAATATTGCCCCATGAAAACTAGTCACACAACATATTTCCCGAACATTTTAGGAAATACTAGATACTATGTTGTCCTTTTAGACAATTACAATATTTTGTACTGTCCTAAATATAGAATATGTATATAGTGTTAAAAAGTGTCTACGCTTTCACTCAAAATACCAAATAAATCTGACCCTCAAAAATTGGATTTCTGATGCCACCTGGCATCTCTCCCTGGGATCTCACTTTGGAAAATATTTACATAGAAAAAGGGGATCAGTATTATTCAGGTGTGCTACATCATTAGTTGCTTGCTTTGCATAACAATTCCTGCAACTACTAAAACTTTAAAACTGTTAAAACTACAATCAGTACAAGAATATGGCATACATCATTTCTTTATACACACCCTAAAAATATCTCTCATAATGCAATAAACAACTTTTAAGGCATGGAATAATTTCTCCATAAGCTATATTATACTCATGTTCCCATTGCACAACTTTAGCATTAAATATGGATAAAGTAATGGTTTTCAGAAGGATGTCCAGTATTAGAATGTTAGGAAGATTTTAATTAGTCTCCATCTGCAGGGTAGGTTTACCTGCATTCTTGTCCACGTGAAGTGCATATAAATCCTGACGCATCACCTATGAATTTAAATCAGTGAGCTCATCAACTTCTGCTGGCAAGGTGAAAGATAAAAGCCACAGAAGGTCCTTCCCAGACTCTGTCACTAATGATAAACAGCATTAACTGCTTCTGTAGACACTAATGCTGCTATCTTGGGAACACAGGCAACTACTATGAGAACTTTACAGTGTCACTAATTGTACTTTTGTTAGTCACAAAAAAATAAAATAAAATGTCAACAAAGAAACAATAACTGTTAACATTTATGAACAAAAGAAGGTCACACAAATACGTAGATCTCTAAATATGCAATGCTATCTTAATTAACAAAATAGCATATTCATTATTATAAGCTTTTATTATAGGAGAAGAAAACAACAGAAAATAAGAGTAAATTAAATAAAAGCTGGGGCAGATTCTGTTGCTTAGAAAGCATTTTTTATTTAAAGATCTGGTGAATACAATAGAAACAAATGTTTTAAAGCTGTGAAATAGGGAGAAAGATGGCGGCGGAGAAGGGAGAAGCGTGATCGCTATTCTCCGGCCCACTGGCGGGATATCGGGCCGATTTTCTAAGGAGCAGAGCGATCACCCAGTTGTATTCCAGAGTAGAGAAGATTGGAAACCAGGACTGCGCATAAAACTGAAAGATCAACCGGTAGGGAGACTGCTTCGGAGGGAAGGGGTCACTG
>PVJI01004756.1:0-104567 GCA_004026765.1 Micronycteris hirsuta | reverse complement strand
CAGGGCGCAGACCTGGCATCACGCTGGCCTGGCCCCTGCGATGACCGGCAGGATACAGCGGCTGATAGTTTTGGACAACAGGACTGTTTTAATGCATGCTGTGTTTGTTTTCAGCCAGTAAGTGTAAAGATAGAAAGAATCGCCTCGGGGGAGATAGTGACGCATGAGGATGGAGACAAAACCGTGTCCATAAGCCTCCGAGTCCGAGGGGCCAAGTCCGCCAGGAGCGGGCTCCGCGCTGGAGGAAAGCCCGCTCCGCGTGGGGGTGAAAAGGTGAGAGTAGGAAATAGTGCTTGTGCACACAGGGCACACTTAAATGTGAGGTCAGGTGGAGTTCCTCTTAGGTCTAATGCAAATCCTTAATTTATTATTCGAGATAATTTTAATTGTCTAGAATAATTCTGTTTCCATAGACAACTGATTGAATTTCCGTGGGTTTGTCTTTAAAGCTGAGACAGTGAGCTGCCTGCACGGGCGGCCATCTGCCTGCCTGCCCCTCACGTCTCTGCATTTAGACAGTGACATTTCTCCTGGTGCCTAGCGTGGTGCCTTCGGGCAAACCTGGGCAGTCACTGAAACACACTTACGGCTGAAACGGCCTTCGGCAGCACCCAGTTTCTGGCCTGAGTCTCTGCCACTGAAGTGACAGTGTCAGGTTTTGTGACTGTCCTTGCCCCTAGGCTGCCACTGCACCGGGACGGAGTCTGCCAATGTCAAGGGGCAGGAAGCCTGCAGGGCCAGCCGCCTGTGGTGCCCCGCTGATGGAGGATGGCCCCGCAGCCCAGGACACCGGTGAGGTCTCCCAGGCCTGCTCCTTCCTGTCGCTGCCGTGCTTAGTCCCCTGGCCGTGTCCACCCCGATCTCACTGGCCAGCACGTGGGGTTCACAGGACAGCCTTACTGCTGACCGTCTTCTCTGATCCCTTGTCGGGTCCCCTTCTGTCTGTCCTGCCACCTCCTCCTACCCCACCTTATGTGCACCCAAATCTCAGGGATGGCCACTTGCCGCTGTCCTTGCCACCTCGATAGAACACTCCCCAGTGTCATTCTCCCTCACCTCCTGAGCTCTGGGCAGAGCTGTCCACATAGCTGTGCTGAGCCTTCTGCACCTCGGTTCCCACCAGCACCTGGGGCCCCATCGGCATCTGGGTTCCAACTGGCACCTAGAGTCCCACCGGCAGGACTGAGGGGCACCATTGGGCAAGTCGAGGAAGAAGCATCCTTCCTCAAGTCCCCATCAGAAAACTTGCACAGCCCCCTCCAGGGCTCCTGTGGGAACCTGTCCTCGTACACACTGGTGCCCAGGTGTCTGCTCAGGCATGGGGCCTGCCAGGCCCACGGACACCGCAAACCCAATGGCCAGAACACAGACTGTGCCTGTCTCACACCCAGACCCCTCACTGCCCTCCATCCCCGATACCAGTCCTCTCAGGGGTTACCATCCTGCGCCTGCCAGGCCCCCGGGCAGAGGCCTGAGGACACTTTCAAATCCCCCGTCCCCTCTCCCCTGCCAGGTCATCTCCACCTGTTCGGTCTCTGCTCCTCCCCTCCCCACCCTCAGGCCTACAGGCCCTCCCTGCGCCTCTGGTCCAGACTGCCTCTCACCCCCCAGGGGAGCCTCCTCATCCCCCCCAACCCTGAGACCCACTCATCCCTCCACGAGGCGGGCACACTCCTCACCTGCCACCACCTGCTCTCCTGCCCAGGCCTCCGAGCTGCCTCAGTTTAACTGTCGGTGGCTTTGTGCTCTCTGTGGTCATGTGGGCCACGTCTGTCTCCCAGGTCCATCACTGATTCAGTAGCTACTTACTGAAAATACTCCTTAAATGGTCCGTGCGTCTCACAGAAAAAGAGAACATGGCCCAGTTGGCTTAACGACGCCATCGGGGGCGAATGGCCCTCACACGGCACTGCTTGTCTCCGCAGACGCTCACTCGTCACCAGCCAAGGGTCCTGAAGGCCAGTCCCTCACTGGGGCCCAGACGGAGGGGCTCGCCGGCCCCTCCGCGGACACCAAGCCGCAGGTGCGTGCAGGAGACAGGAGTGTGGTCCCAGGTGACTTCCTGGGGCAACTCTACCCCTCAAATCCATAGAGACTTTTTGTTCTAGTTTTAAGTTGGTTGCATGTAGCACTCAGTCAAAACAAAGCTGATCTTTTTCCCAAATCAAATGTTTATATTATTTTTACTTATAATTTTAAATGGAGATTGATATAAGTTTAGCAAGTAACATTTCTAAGCCCTAGTTAGGGGTCCACTTATTACACGCTAATTTTTGTTTTGTTTTCTTAACATCAATGTGTGGTTGCCCCTTACACACTGGGGACCCGGCCCAAAACCCAGGCAAGTGCCCTGACTGGGAATCGAACCGGCAACGCTTTGGTTTGCAGGCCAGCACTCAATCCACTGAGCCACACCAGCTGGGGCTGTTACATGCTGTTTTCAACCACAAATGTCAGTGAAAGAAACAGTGTTCTCTGTGGGCAGAAATCTGGGCTGTGAGCTTAGTTATGATGCAAAGGAGCCCAGCGAGGAGGAAATATGGAAACGTGGGTCCCGTGTGCCCTCCCTTCTCCCAGGGAAGTGCGGTCTACGCTGCCCCTTCTGATGTCCGAACACGGGGGTCATGGCACCGCTTCCCTCTGGGTCTGTTATGCGTTGCACCCCAGCCGGTGGGGCCGCACGGGGCCTCGGAAGGCAGCTGCGTGGCCCTTGGGCCTGGCTTCCCCCTCGGCACCATGTTCCGTTCTGTGCGCTGTTGCAGTTGGGGTGGCCATCCCAGCCCAGACCAAACAGACATGGATAATGGGGACACACACCTTTGTAAAAACAGGAAAGGTTGCCCGAAGCCCTGGCGCCCCTGGCCCAGGGCGCAGCTGCACTCCCTGACCCATGGAGATGCTCATGCAGCATGCTGGGTGACCCGCTTCTCCGGCCTCGAGACCACAGTTTTCACGGTGACCTCCTGAGGCCACAGCTGCACTCTCTCTACAGAGCCTTCCCGTGGAATCGGAATCTTCACAGCCCACGAGCACTGGGACCGGAAAGGAGGGCAAAGAAGAAGAAACACGGAGCTCAGGCGGCAAGGTAGGCTGCCACAGACCCGCCTTCCCGAGCGGAGTTCCTGCCATTCTCCCCGGCACCCGGCACCTGGGCCACAGGCAGCAGCGTCTGTGCCAGGGGCACTGAGTGTGCCGGCTGCCGTCGGGTCTCCCGTAGGGAGGCAGCGTCCCTTCCAAGTCTTGCCCAGACTCTGCAGCTCAGCCTCCGCTGCTCCAAAAAGGACAGGTCCTCAGTGGTGGCAGCCCTGGAAGGGGAGTGGAGCAGGGACGCACAGCAGCCAGCGGTGTTTTGTAAGCACTGGGGTGTAAGCTCAGCGGCGTTTTCACATCCACCGACACCGGGACCCGGGACCTGGGACCCGGTCAGCCGTACGGCCCATTCCCTCGGGGCCCATTTGCTGGCCTGTCGGGAGCGCTCCCTCAGCCCTGCTTTCCCAAGCTGACTGTGGCTCTTGGCAGATACAATGTCCGAGAAAATGAACGACAGGCAATGCTGCTCACAGTAGCACTGAATTAGTTAAATGTTTTTTTCTTTAGTGGCATTGTCATACAGGTTTTTTTGGGGAAAGCCTATGTAACTTAAGTACCTTATCTTACCATCTCAACAAGAGGGATACAAGAAATAAGTGATATTCCTTACGGATTTGTTAAGTACGTGGACGAGTTCATCGCTCAACTTGATGCCCCCAAGGCCGTGGGAACAAAAAATAGTAACTCGCTCCTGCCCTCCGAGCACAGCGCACCTGCCTGCCCCACACCGCGCCTCGCCCCGCTGCCCCCCTCGCTGCCCCCTTCACTGGGTGGGCTGAAGCCCTCTGTTCACTCATTTGCTTATTTTTCTTCTTATGATGTAAACCCCGAAGATAAGAACTAATTTTATGATTTTCTTATATGGGACATTTAAAACATTATATCTTTTCGTTCCTGAGAAGTAATTGGTTCTTTAAGCCTCACTGGAAACTTTTTTTAATTGATTGCACAGTTAATCTTCCACAATTGAACTGAACACACTTTGCTTTGTCTCGCTGGTTCGTGGGGAGGGCGAACTTGCGGTTTCGGTTCAAGCCTCAAGCCCATCCGTGGCTCTGCCTGGGCTGCAGGTGGTGCGCGGAGCCGACTTCGTTTGAAGGGCCTTGGAGGGCACTCGCAGAAGCCCAGCATTGGCGTTCAGCCCCCCGTAGGGCTCCCCAGGGGAGTCACGTCCTGTCCTCCTGAGCCTCGGGGCAGAGGCACCGCACCCCCGGTCGACTGACCCTGGTTCAGGCCACACGAGGAGCACACAGACCGTTCAGAATTTTCACATGTACAGACGTGAACTCTCAAAAGGCTGAGAGGATTTCTGTCTGTTTCCCTTCTGTGCATCTTCACGTCACTAATATTTTCAAGTTGAAGACAAAGATTTTTTTCTCCATCCCTAGGTTAGCCTCCTGCCTGTGAAGTCACTTAGTATCTGCCCATTCTTGTTGGAAGTCGGTTAGCCTTCAGGACGAGGTAGAGTAGGGTGCGGATCAAAGGCCTGGGATGAAAAGGAAAGAAAAACACACAACAGACAGTTCCCCCGCAGTGATCAGTGCTGCTTGTGGCTGAGGGTTTCCAAATGCACCCCCACGACGGCCCACATCGCCTGCACTGGCGGCTGGCCCATGTGCATGGCGTGGCCTCAGGAAGACAGACCTTCGTGGGGCGAGCCAGGACACTTGGTTACGACTCACACCCAAGCTCAGGGGTGTGCCACGGGGCTGCTGCGTGTGGCGGGTGTTTGTTCAGGGTACACGACAGTCAGGCCTACAAGGCCACGCAGGAAACAGGCATGTGCTGATTGTGAACGGAAGAACACATGAAAGCACCTGGAGGTGCTTCCTTCTCGGTTCAGACGTTCGTGTTTCCTCATGAGTGGGCGAGGCCGCCAGCACCAGCCGCAAGGTCGTTGCCGCCCCCAAAGGTCGTTGTGCCCCGAGAAGGACACAGGGGCCGAGACCACCGTCCTGCACTTCCTCAACGGGGACACACAGAGGATCTTGCCTGGAGGGTGGATCACTGCAGGCAGCTTTTTCTGTCTGTAAGGGAGTGGCTTTTCCACAGTGCACTGTCCCTGCAGCCACCTGCAGGGCGCTGTGTGCTGCGTGCTGGGTGCTGCGTGCTGGGTGCTGCGTGCTGGGTGCTACGTGCTGGGTGCTGCGTGCTGGGTGCTACGTGCTGGGTGCTGCGTGCTGGGTGCTGTGTGCTGGGTGCTGCGTGCTGGGTGCTGCATGCTAGGGAAGCGGGGAGTGTGGGCCTGGGGGCCACAGGGCTGGGGCTGAGTCGTGGCCTGTGACCACGCATGGAAGTGAGCATCAGCCTCCTCAGCCTCAGTTTCTGCGCCTAAACAATTAGGAAATACCTGGTTCACGGGTCAGTGGTTCTCAAAGTGGGGGCGTTGGCCCCCCGGGAACATCTGCGACGTCTGCAGACATGTTTGGTTGCCGTCACCAGGGGTAGTGGGGGTGTGGCCTGTAGTTAGTGGAGGTCAGGGGTGCAGAGGCGGCCCCCCCACAGCAAGGAGCTGCCTGGCCGAGACCGTCACTGGGGCCGAGGTTGGGGACCCGTAATGGATTATTACAACCACTGCACTCCATGCTGGGGTGGCTTGGCACAGAGTAGGTGCTCAGCAACCGCTCATTCTGTGCTCATGAGTGTGACTGGTAGCTCTGTGGTTGACATTGGCTCAGGGACGGGCGCTCCCCGTGGAGGTCCGCGGCACATCTCGCTGCGGGAGGCTCTGCTGGCGTCGGGCACGGTGACGCGGGGCCCCGCGTGCGTGGTGTCCAGGTATTAGATATAGAGGTAGAGACGGAGACATGGATCTGGGAAGGAGGGTCCGCAGAGTTTAGGGTTTCCCAGGAAGACCCGCAGAGAAGCCAGTGTCCTTCTGATGACTCGGGGTTCACGGTGATCCTCACTCAGAGACGCGGGCAATTCACAACCAGTCACTGTAAGCACGGCCTGGAGACCCGGGCGGCTGTGTGGTGGGCGGATACCAGCCTTTCGGCGCTGAGACATTGCCCAGTTGTGTTCCACACATTTCTCTTAAAACGCCCTCATCGGAATCATCGACTTTATTGTCCTTTGCACCAAGCTCTGAGGCCCCCGCAGCCAGGGTGCCGGCGGAGCACACCTTTGTGTTCCTGCTGGTTTCTCTGGTTTTCTGGCTCCGCGCTTCCTCCCCGCCTGCATCCCCGGGCCTTCCTGGGGTGGAGGTTAGAGTCCCCGCTGAGAGGTGGACTCCATGCAGTGCCACCCGGCTGAGCGACAGGTTATGAACCGTTCAGCCTCCTGGGTCTGCCTCACCTGGAGTCGGTCCTTTCTAGCCGACTGAGGAGGGTGTGGAGGTGCAGAGACCCGGTGGATCTGAGACCTGAGGAGGATGGCAAGGAGGGCGGGGTGCGGGAGCGCAGTGTGAGGTCCAGGCTGGCCTCGGGGTCGGGTGGAACCCAGTGGACCAGGCACCTCCTGAGTGGCTCCCGGGCTTCTCCTCTGTCTCCGGTCTCCCGGGAACCGGGCCCTGATGGAAGGCTGGACTGCATGGTTCCCGTAGTGACGGAGATCAGCGCTGTCTACTCCCTTCCCACTCACGTGCAGCTACCCGTGCAGGACGCTCGCCTGCGGGACGTGGGCAGTACAGCCCGGAAACATCAGTCTTGGGGGCTCAGTGGCGGGGTTCACAGTCGCAGGGCCCGAGGCATGCATCACGGCGACACGGGGGCTGGACCTGCTGCGGATGAGGCCGCTGAGCCCTGGGCGGGCCTCAGGGTTCAGGCCAGTCCGATGACCTATCAGACTGTTAGGGTTTCTGTGGCTTTTTCGGAGCCCTGCCCCTCCCTGCGGGCGAGTCAGGCCTCCCACTTGCGGGAAGTACTCCACAGCGGGTGCAGGGGGGGCGTTCCGGGTCGGGGCGACAGTGCAGACTGCACCCCAACACCCGCATCTCTGTGCTCACAGGTCCACTACCTCGCAGGTGCCCAGACGACGCGCACACCCCGCCCCAGCGGGCTGAAAGTCCTGCGCTTTCCCAACAGGCGCACAGGTCAGTGGCATCGCGCGGACCTGCGGGTCACCTGCCTACCATGTGCGGGCGCTGCACGGGGACACGCTAGGGGTTGGGGCCTGTGAGGCAAGTTCCCCATGACGGCCATCATCCCGATAACTCAGGGCTCGAGTTCCGTAGAGCAGGCCCAGTGCGCGCTCACCATCTCCTGACTCTCAGCTGACGACCCTGGGCCCGCTGCTGCCGGGGCTCCCAAGGCCTAAGAAGTGTCACCTGGCCGCAGGCGGCAGGTTCATGCCCTCGCTTCTGTGCGTGGGCACATGCGCCGTGGGCCGAGACACCAGGTGGGTGGGCAGCCCACCACTGTACTCACAGCCCCGTGCTCTCAGAAGCCATTGGTCCTGCACGCGCTCCCGGCTGCGGTGATCCGGTTGAGGCCCGAGGCTCCGGCTCCGTGAGCTCGCTGCCCGTGCAGTGGTGGCACCGTCTCTCCCGTCATGCCCAGTCCCTGCCTGGTTCCCGCCAGTGACCTGGGGGCCCTTTGAGCACGCAGCGCTATCCCTCGTGCAGACTTGGTCGGCCCACTCAAGGGTGCTCAGTGGTAGCGTCGTCTTATTTTTAAATCCTCACTAGAGGCTATGTTTTTATTGATTTGAGAGAGTGAGGGAGGGGGAGAGAGAGGGAGAGAAACTTCTGCATGCACCCCGACTGGGGACCATACCCCTCTCAGTGCCTGGGTGATGCTCTGACCAACAGAGCCGCCGGCCAGGCAGCCTCGTCTTCACTGACACCACCACCACCCACCGTCCACCAGGACTCTGAACATGAACTTTGCCTCTGGAGGAACGTGTAAGCGTGGTTACGTGGGCCTCCTCCCAGTGGCCTCCTCGTCCCCTGTAGCTGTCACCGCTGTCTGTGTGGAGTGGCGTGTCTCCCCGAGCCCCTGCCCGCTTCGTTGGAACCAGCAAAGCCCCAGCCCTGTCCCTGGGGTGGCCAGCAAGCAATCTCCTGATTATGGGGCACTGGCCCCCCGGAGGGGCTGGGGGTTTGGCCACGCCACAGACTAACCATGAAGCGCTTTCTTTCTGTGGACAGGCATGTGTGCGCACCGGGAAAATCACCGCCCTTAGGGCCAGGTGTTGTCTGCAGTCTCAGGCATCCTCTGGGGGCCCTGGAACGTATCCCCGGAGGACATGGGGGGCTGCTTTAACACACATTTTTTAAAAGGAGGCCAAAGGTAAACACTTCCGGTTAAAAATAAGTCAGTCCTGGGGAATGTAATGTGCAGTATGTTGATTAGCGTTAATATTTACGGCATATTCGAAAGTTGCCAAGAGAGTAAGCAGATCTTTATAAATTCTCATCACAAGAAAACAATGTTTGTGACTCTGCGGTGTGGATGGTAACTAGGCTTAGATGTTCTGGGTCAATTGCACCTCAATAAAAGACATGTATTCTGCAGAAAAAGTCTACCCTGATGGCTCGAAGGAAACCTTGTTTCCGGACGGGACTGTGCGACATCTGAGTGACGGGCGGGAAGAGACGGTGTTTCCCGACGGGACGTCTGTGAGTGTGGCGAGGTCGGTGTGCAGGGCGGCGCCCCCCTGACGTGCCCGAAGTTTTGGTCTGTGTAGTCAAGAATTTCTTTAAATTAATTTAATTTTTGTAAAGGCTTAAATATTTGTCTAAATATAAGAATAGAAAACCACGTCCTTGACCCTGAAGTTGGGTGTTGTGGCCTCATCCGAACTGCTTTCTGGGGAACGTGCATTTAAACACCGATGTTTAAGTGTCTTCCTTGGTGACACTGGTGGCAGCCCTGAGTGGGCGCCCACCTCAGACTGAGCCCTCTAGGAGCCCGAGTCTAGAGCAGAGCAGGCGTGAACCATGTCCGATACCCCAGGAATGGGCCCATGGGCGTGCCTGTCCCCAACGCCAGCACGTGCGGAAATGAGACTCCAGCTCCCTGCCCTGCACCAGACGCCGAGTTGGTTGGGAAGTTCGGGCTGTCAATGCTCCTCCGTCCCCGACAGCCCCCAGCCCTGAGCCTGTGGGGCATGCACCCCGCCCCCCGCCCCCAGTTCTGCCACCTCAAACCTTCCTTGCTGCTCCCCAGGTGACGGCAGTGAGCCCCACCACTCCCCTCCCAGTGGTCAAGTTCGTCTCCTGACCCCTGGGGTCACGCCTCTCGGGCAGTTGTCGGTTGTGTCCACATCACTGCCCGTGTGGATGCTGCACCCTCCCGTCACCTCCGAGCTGAGACCCGCGGCACAGGGCATGAGACTCTGTGTGGCCAGCCCGTCTGGCCTCCCTGGTCCCACCTCCTGGCATTGTCCCCGGGCCTTATTGCCACCTGGCGGAGCTCTGCCTTTCAGTCCCCTGGGTCCCCTGTGGGCTGGCACCGCCCCGGCCTTTGTGCACGCTTGCCCCTTGTCCACCGAGACCTGGATGAGGGACCCAGCCCCAGGGTCATATCACCCACGCCCGCAGCCCTGGCTCCGGCGAGGCCAACTCACACGGCCTTCTCCTCCCCCAGGAACGGCGACAGGACCATCGTGTTCAGCAACGGGCAGAGGGACATCCACACGGCCCAGTTCAAGCGGCGGGAGTACCCAGACGGCACCGTCAAGACCGTGTACGGCGGCGGCCTCCAGGAAACCAAGTTCCCCTCCGGGAGGGTGAGGGTCAGGCACGAGACCGGCACCGTCGTCCTGGACCGGAGGCAGGCCATCTGTCACTCACAGTAGCCCGTGGGAGCATCCAGTTACAGTTTTGTCAACAGAGAAACAAAAATGAATCACATACTCACTGCCCCAAATGACAGAGAACCACATAGACTTTTCGGAGCCCTCAACTCATCTAGAAACTGTAGAGGAAGAGAGATCTGCCTCCGGGGTTTCCTGGTGAGAAGCAGTGAGGCCAGTCAGGGAACTGGGGGACGAAAGAACGTCCCCGGGAAGCCCAGTGAGGCCGCCGGCTCGGCGACGCAGGCCTCTCACACGTGCAGCTCTGTCCTCCCGGTCACTCGGCCGGCCGGCCGGCCTCCCGTCGGCGTTCAGCTCTCCCAGTCCACCCGGCCTTCTGCGGCCCCTGGGCTTCTCACCTGCTTCTGCGGATGGACACACGGCTCCACTTTGTAAACAGACGTCCTATCGATAGAAGGAAGGAAACCACATTTTCTATTTTTAAAAAGAATAAAATGAAATATGTCCTACCACATTCTTTTGTGTTATAACTATTTTATGTGTTTTACATTAACTTCTTATTGAATATCACTTTGACTCATAGGTTGGAGCACAGCTGGGTTTCTTTGGCTTTGCCCACTTGTGTTTCTGGGCTGCCAGCACCCAGTTTAGGCTACGTGAGGCAAATCCGGCCAGCCACCCACCCACCCAACCACCAACCACCAACCAACCCACCAATCAACAAACCACCAACTAACCACCAAAAAACCAACCAACCCACCAACCAACCAATCAACCACAACCTACCAACAACCCACCCGCCTCTCAGGTGGCCCACGGCCGGGCTGCCTGCCTCGCGCTGGGCAGTGATGTGTTATGGCAGCTGGCGCGATGCTTGCGGTGGTTCTTTATGGACGGCAATGTTGAAGGGGAGACGGTGTTGCCAACAGGCGGATGGGTGAGAAATGGGTCCCAGGGCCATGACCGTCATTGGGTGATGCTGGGATGACAGCGTGTCTGCATGTGTCTGAGGAGGAGGGGTGGCGGGGTGAACGGGGTGGGGGTCTGGGGCGGCGGGAAGGCTCGCTGCTCTGGCGGCGGGAGCAGCTGAGGCTGGGGTACGGGTCCCCGAGTGCCCGCCGCTGCCACTGTGGTCTTGGTTGTGGTCCCCGAGCTGCAGGCAGAGCAGTCGGGGGACTCGCCTCAGTGGGCGGTTCGCTGGATGGTTTCTCTGAATGCTGGGGCACCGGCATTATTTTTACGCTGTTTCGTGGTATCTCGGGGGAGAAGGAACCCTGCCGTGTCACATGCCCTGAAGTGTAGTGAGAACAATAAATAGTAATGAGTAACATTTAACCCCAGAAATCCTTTTAAAAGTTCCAGCTTTTTATCTTGTATGTTATAAGCCACAAGCCAAGTCAGTGGGCCCACGGCGCCGAGAGCAGAGCGGCCACCTGACCTGAAATCCATGCGGCTTAGTCAGATGCGTGCACTCCTTCCACGGAGCTTGTAAAATGCCAATGCGGGGGCTGCACCCCGGACTGACCACAGCAGGACCCTTGGGCTGGGCCTGGGAGTCTGCCGGGGTGGGGCCCCCCGCCAGAGCTCAGGAACGACCACCCACCGCTTCAGAGTCTCAAGGACGAAATGAGGTGATGCCCGGGCTGGTAGGCAGTCGGGGGCGCAGAGCGCAGCGGAGACGATCCTGGGTGAGGCTGGTGGCCACTGGGTGCAGGCTGTCCACAGCCCGTGTGCGTGAGCACGGAGCTGACTGATGTTCCTCCCCGCCGGGCAGGCCACCCGGGACACTGGGCCAGTGTCTGGAGGCCAGCAGACGTGAAAATGAACCCAAGTGGCCCAGAGCAATGAATGTGTCTGGTCTGGTTGACATGCAAAACCTCATGTCACTGGGGCCCACGTGGACAGACGTGCGGCGTGGCTGAGATGAAGCAAACACCCACACCTTGTAATAAGGCCAGTGTTCCGCGTACTTCACACGGAAATGTGGAGGGGGAACCGGGAAGCTCGGGGGAGCCAGGAGGAAGTGATTTAATGAGGAAGCAGGAGCAATTGGAATCCATGTGAAAATCCCTTTACAGTTTGGTGCCTAGAAGATTCATCTCTTTTAGAACACTAGTAAACCTCCTCTTATCAAATGTTATGGAATCTGTGGGCTTTCTCATTGCTCGTTTTACTCATTTTAGTAAATTATAGTCCGTATATGCTAGCCCCAAGCCTACATTATGGGCACATTCACTTTCTCTTTACACTTTTCACTGCATTTCTTTCTTTAACAGATTTCCTTCAGGCAGTCCTTTAACTTGAGGCAGTTTTCTATGATCCGTGGGGGCACATGTTCACACGTCGTGCCCTTCACCTTGCCCTCGTTACCTACTCTGAGCGAGCAACGGCAGCATGCCGTTGTCGCGGAGCCCTGGAGTGGGGCCACGAGACTCCTGGTCGCTGGGTCAAATCCGGCCGCGGTTTGCGATGCCGCAGTGGAGTTCGGAGATTCACAGATCGCTGCAGACCGGCCTCAATCTCTGGGGACGGTCCCTGTGTCTCCTCTGTATCCCTTGGACAGTGTCCGCAGTGACCCACTGTTTGATAATTCCTCAGGAACCAGGGACAGTCCCGTTTCACAAACGGAATACTGAGAACCAGATAAACTGCTGCCCTTCGGCTAACCCTCATGAGGCTGGTGTGCCAACCTGACGGAGGACACGGGGTGGTCACCTGTCACCCACTGACCAGGCACAGATGAGCCCGTGCGGGTCCTCACTTGGGGCCTCATGCCGGGCCCTTGGGCACGCCCACAAGTTCCTCCCGTCCAAAAGTTCAAAGGACAAAGAGAGAGGAAAAGGCCCCAATGGTGTAGGCGATGCTCAGCAGACGGGACAGCTCCAGCCACCTGCTCTCCAGACGGCCAGACGGCCAGGTGGCCACGCCTGTGCTGTGCTGGGCTCGCCCTGCTGGTCACTTGAGCAAGCCCGGGCCCTGGCATGGTGGTGTCTGGCACGTTTTCCCGTGCGAGTCACCAGCAGCAGAGCGAGAGAATTGGCTCGGCCATCTGCTCGGGATGCCGGCCACACTCGGCCTCCAGTGAAGAAGCTTCTACGCCGTGGACACTCGGAGGGGCAGCTCTGTGCACACCCCGCCCCCCCCCGGCTGAAGTGGGCTCTGCTCCTCATCTTGGGGAGAAGGCCAGTCACTGGACGTCCAGTCGGGCCTCTATGCCCATGCTTGCCTGGCTTCCCAGTTTCTCATGGTCACCAGAGAGAGCCCTGCGGGGGGACTTAGCTCCAGCACCCGGGCTTGGGGCCCCTGAGCATTCCTGGCAGCAGTGCGGGGCTGGCCCGTCTACGCAGCTCTCTCGGAGGCCCCGCACCCAGCTGCCCAACGCAGCAGGCCATCCCCGAGGTCAACAGCCACTGAGGCACCGCCAGGTTCCCAAAGTGGTAAAATGAAACCGTCCCAGGACAGTGGAGCGGGGACTCTGGCCAGGACACGTCCCTCTGGAGGCCTGTCCAAGGCTGTGCACACACTTCCTCGCTCCTCGCTGCTTGTGGGGTTCTTCCTGCTGGACCTTTGGATCACAGCACACTCCTTTCGACCCCCTGTGTCCTCAGCAGCCGCAGAGGGCCCTTGGGGAGCGTGCCGGGCATTCGAGAGGAGCTGTGAGCAGGGCAGCCTGGCTGTGAGGGACGTGCGGCCAAACAGGCAGCGGAAGCTGAGCCCGCAGAGCCTGGAAGGTCATGGCCAGGAGTTCAGAGCGTGGTCCTTAGACTGGAGGGGACCCTGGGAGGGGTGTGAGCTGCAGGACAGCGTTGGTGTGGTCAGCCCTGTGCGGAGGGAAGACGGTGCCCTGGGGGAGGGCAGGGAGTCAGGGGGCAGGGGAGAGGCAGGTGGGGACTTGGCTCCATGCACAGACCTGGCAGACTGGTGGGTGGGCTCCTGGCGGGCGGGGGAGGGGGAAGGAGCAGGAGAGCCGCCAGTCACACCAGCGGGGGCTGCGGACAAATCCCAGCAGGAAGGAATGTGACACCCGAGGGGCCGTGGATGCGCCACCACGCAGCAGGAGCAATTTTACGTTTGATCCACACCTGTCCCCTCGCTTGCAGGAAGGAAGAACGGCGTCTGTGTTTGCTCAGCACTGTGTCCACAGAGAGCGAGGCTCGGCCATGGCTGAGGGGTGGGTGCACGGAGGGTCCGGACTGTGGCTGGACATTCACAGAGACGCCTTTGCCCTTCAGGGTTAATGACTCTTTACATCATTGGTACATTTTCTTTACTCAACAAACATCCCCTAAGTGCCTACTAGTATTACATGCCAGACGGCGGAAAGCTTAAGGCCCAGTAGGGGGAGACACTTGTGCAAAAATAAGCATCACACAGCACCTGTTACAGAGGCCGTGAGCACTCCCAAAGCCTGATGGCCGCGTGTCAACAGGCAGGGCCTTTCACGGTGGAGCAAAGGTCTGGAGGACAGGGGGCCCTTGGGAGGTGCCCAGCAGCCCCTGGGCACCCTGTGCGGGATGGCAGAAGTTGCCTCGTGCATACGGGAGCCCCTGAGGGGTGTGGACAGGAGCAGGGCCTGACAGGGCCTCGCCTGGGGCTGGAGGAGGGAGGAGGGCAGCTGGGGGAGGCCAGGCTAATCCACAGACAGGGGCGGGGCAGTGTGGAGAAGGGCGCAGGTGAAGGGGGTGGGGAGGGAGGCAGAGTGGAAAGGAGACACCCACAGGGAGGGAGGGTGTGGGGGTGGGGGGCAGAGCAGTATGGAGAGGAAGAAGGGCTCAGAAAGGAGGCAGCAGGTTCTCCGAGCTTCCGGAAGGCAAGAGTGGACGAGACCAGGTGAGCACACATACTGGCCGAGAGGTAGGTGGGCTGCGCTGCAGCCCCTCCCCCAGCCCGCGCCCTCCATCCTGCAGTCCCCCGCCCTGGGCCGCTCTGAAGACCCGGGAACGTGCAAAGTAGCCTGTGTGATGACAGCTGCGCCCGTGTCCCCCAGGTGAGAGTTCAGAATCAAAGCCTGTGGCCAGGCGGCCAGCCGGTGACAGAACTGCGTTTATTTAGAAGCCCCCACTCTGCGAGCTTCACACCCGTGGACTGGGGCCTGGCTGCGTGGCTCCCGGGCCCCGGAGGCAGCCCGCCCTCATGCCGGACGTGGGTTGGTGGGATCGTGGCCTTGGGCGGCGCCACTTCACGCAGGCTTCCGGGCTCGGGGACAGTGGCGACCACAAAACCAAGTCCTGTGCCTCTAAGCAAGTGCCGATGGGCTGAGCAAACCCTACACTTTCTTCTTCTGCTCCTGAAATTAATGGATTTTTTTCATGTATACTCGCCACCTCTGCTGAGGAGGAGGGCTGGACAGTTGATAGAATCGGAAAAAATGACATAAGAAAATAAAACTGCGTTATGCCTTCCACCTGCCTCCTCTCGCTGAGACGGCGGGGAAGCAACAACCTCCACCTCAGAGGCCACTGCCCCTGCGGACGACGCACAGTCCCCGGTGGGGAGTGGCCGCCTTCACATCTTGGTCTGCGTCTCCCCGCCCGTGGCTGGCTCCTTAGCCTGCCCCGCGAGGGGCCGGGCCGGGCTCCGGGCCTCCAGGAACTCCATGGCCCCGTAGGCCAGCATGCTCGCGCACAGGACGCCCAGGAGGATGTAGAGCTTGATGCTGACGCACAGGAAGGTGCTGTACCCGAAGGCGATGACGAAGCCCAGCGCCTCCCAGAGGCGGTAGTTGGCGAAGGCGGCCTCCTTGTTCTCCTCGAAGAGGACCCCGTACAGGGCTGCAAAGGAGAGACCCATGAGCGTGGGGCAGGCCGCCAGCCCCCGTCCTCTCGCCTGCTGCTGGGAGCGGGGCTGCTCCCCCGGCACCTGGCCTCCTCGGCAGGGTCAGGACCTTTCTCTTCAAAAAACAGAGAATTTTATGCGGTGGATTCTAGGGTGGAGAACGGCGACACTCCCCAGCAGTGAGAATCGCCCCGCACACAAGAAATGTGGGACTCACAACACGACTGGGTGTGCAGCGTCCCCGCCAGGCCTCCACACTGACCGCCTGCCGATGACTTCCTCGTTCTCCCTGACACCACCCCGCAACGGCGGCAGGGCCCCCCCACGCCTTCCACCCCACGCACGGTGCTTCCCCTCCTGTCCCCCCACGGCCCGGGCACTCCCCACATCAGGGGCCACTCTCATCCTCAGTGACGATTCCAGGGCTACTGAGGTGTCAGTGAGAATTCCTCCATGGCTAAGTGGACGAACAGATGGACGGTCACTCCGTGAAGTGAGGAGGGCACCACCAGGTGAGACACCAAGCCCACGTCCTCCATTCAGACGCGCCACCTAACCTTTCAGGACGCAAGAGCACGTCTCCATGTGGAGCCTTCCGTCAGACACGGTGTCCTCAGGCCCCGTGGGGGATGCTGGCACACTCTCTCCCGACGCTCGTCAGGGAAGGTACGGAGGATGTTGCAGGGGACGGGCCGGCCCCGGCCACCCCTCTGCTCCTGGCTCTGGCCACTCACGCTCCCCCCACAACCTGTCCCTGCTGCTCTGCCTGGCATGGGTGACGGTGACCTCTGTCCTGTCCTCTCAGCTCAGCTGAAGAGCTCGCAGTCCCCAGGGCCACTCCCTCCTGCTTGGCCTCAGGTCTCACAGCCCCCAACTCCACGCTCTCAGGCTGCTGAGGGCTCCCAGCCACCACCCCGACTGCAGCCAGCAACCCCACTGTCCCGAGATGGCCCCTCCGGCCCTCGGCAGCTGCCCACCTCTCTTCTTCCCCATGGACCTCAGAGACAACCTGACAGCCAAGGCCATGCCTGGAGCTGGACCTCAGGGCCAGATCCCCGCTCTGCGCTCGCGGCCGCTCACCGCAAGTGGCTCCTCTGCGCTCCGGGGTGTGTGGAGGGGACAGCGCCTACCCGGGAGGACCACCGAGCCAGAGCCCTCACTGACCAGCCTCAGTGAGAGGCCAGCTGGCTGTGAACAGGGAAGCGGGCTCTCACCAGACATGGAACCTACCAGAGCCTTGACCTTGGCCTTGCGGACCCAGAACTGTGAGAAGTACATGTCTGTTGACCCCCAGGGTGTGTGGTGCCCCAAACAGGTGGGCACAGCCTCCCAAATCCAGCCTCCTCCGCACCACAGCTGTGCCTGGACCACCTCCGCATCTCCCTGGGGTCCTCGCCCCCATGATCCCCTCCGCCACCCAGGGAAGGAAGGGGCCTGGGCAGTGACTGTCTCATGCGGGTCACTCACCGTTGTTCTGTGTCTGCCAGACGGCATCGGCCACGCCCCACAGGCCAGAAAACACGAAGAACACGGCCAGCTGGTCGGGGCTCGGTCTCCACAGCAGGAGGGCGATGATGCAGGACAGCTGGGTGACCGCACCTGCGTGGGCCGGGGGCGGGAGAGAACCGTGGGGGTGAGGGCCGCGCCCCCAGCCGGCGCGGAAGGAGGCTTGTCGCCATTTCGTGGTGTGAGCGGCGTTTCCCTAACACACTCCAGACCAGGCTCGGCAGGCGCACCTGACACCAACCGTGCCAGCCGGTATGCGTGCCCTTCGCAGGTCTGACTGCGACTCTGCTCACCTGCGGCCTTGCAGACCACTGCCAGGGTGGGGGACAGTGGGGCCACGAGTCACAGGGGAAGACATTGTCTTGCCCAGGTGGAGGAGCCCCAAATTATGAGGGTTCAGGCCCAGTGAGGGAGAAAGGCTTCTTCCTTAGGGCGATAGGGGCGATGTGCCCCCGTCCCCGTGGAAGCTGGTCTTCAAACGGGGCGAGGACGGGAGCAGAAGCGGGCTGGACTGCCCCGGCTCCCTGTTCCTGACTTTGTCCTTGCGGGTCGGGTTTCTGTGGACGCCGTGGCTCCAGAATGTAGTCACACAACAGCTCTGGCCACTCTGAAAACTGCGGGCCACTCAGGAGGTGCAGGGGCACACTTGGGACAGGCACCTCACTTCTCTATCCTCGATTTCCCCATCGGCCAGTGGTCAGTGCCCACACCACAGGGTGAAGGTGAGGACGCAGCAAGAATACTCAAACCGCTCAGCCCTGGTCGGCTCCGCTGTCCAAGGCCCCTCAGACCTCAGCTGGGCAGCCAGGAACTGGTTTGTTAACGCCCTGGTTTCTCATTGCTCAGTGTCTCTGGTCCTTCCTCCTTCCCAAGAGAGAGAGGTGACGTGCGTTTGGCATGGAGTCAGTCAGCTTTGAAAGGTCTGTCTTTCTGCACCAGGGGAGTGCGGGCCACATCCCTCAGCAGCTGTCCCTGACTCCCTGCCTTGCCCTCCACGGCCGAGGACAGGCAGGGCGTTCCTTTCTGTGCCACACGAAGCCCCGCAGGCATCCCAGCCCCAGCCCCCACACGCCGGCCACAGTGGGGCAGCCCCGTGCAGGGTCCCATACCCTGCACACCCACAGGGCAGCCCGGCGGTGTCTGGTACACGAGGGCCGGTTCCTGCTGGAAGCTGGCCACGCGCCCACCTACCGAATGCGTAGAGAGGGATCCTGCCCGTGTACTGGGACACCTTCCCGTACAGCTCGGAGCACAGCGCGTTGGTGGCTGAGAAGCAGATCATCACGTAGCCCACAAACTGGATGCCCAGGGCGCAGGTGACATAGGACTGAGGATGGGCACAGAGCGGAGTCAGAGCCTCCTGGAGGCCGCATGCTGGGGGTCGGCGGCGGGGAGGCAGCTTGAGGGGACGGGGACTGTGATCGGGGACCCAGTTGCGCTCACTCAGGCCCGCCGGGGGACAGCGGTCCTGCTGATCTGGCCGGAACCCTGTCAGCCCAGCTCCCGTGCAGAGAGCAGTGCTGATGCGTGTGAGGATGTGTGAGAGCCGACAGAGCAGGGGGACAGGCGTCTGCACTGCTGGCCGCCTGCTGAGCAGTGATGCGGGTGGCCATTCCCGCTCAGCCAGCGAGACGGTGGAATGAGGGCGAGGGAGGGGTGAACCGGGGGGTGCTGAGGACTGGGGGCAGGGCTGTGTGGGCAGTGGCCCGGCTTCCACCCACAGGTGCTCCACAAAATGAAGTGCGCCCCATGGGGGGTGTCGCTCAGTACGTTAAATAAACATCTCATCGCCTTTCCTCCTGTGGCCCCCCACCGGGTGCCCGCCAGCGGCCGCCCGCACGCCCTACCCTCGTGTAGTCCCCTGCCAGGAAGGCCTGCTCGAAGCCGCTGTACAGCGGCAGCAGGACCAGGAGGCGCAGGCGCCTGTCTCTGAGGAGCCGGAACGTGGACAGCAAGGTGGACCGGATGGAGGGGGTCTCGCCTTCACTCCTCTGCTGCGCAACTCTCAGGGGGTCCAGGAGGAGCGCCACCAGCAGGACCGCCAGGACTCCGCTCCCTGAAAGGACAGCACAGGGCAGCGGCTGCTGTTTGGGGACCGGAGCCACTGGACACAGGCTCCACTGTCCCTTCCTCCTTCTCCTGAGGCGACGGCCGACCTCCGACCCCAGCTGCCGGCAAATCCACAGGCCGCGCTGGACCGAGACTCAGCCTGCACCACCACCTCGGACCCTGCGCATGACGGTCGTCCACATGCCACTTCTGACTGACCTGTGACCCTCGGGCTCTCACAGCACACCCGCCACCGTAGGCAGCGTGGTCTCCAGTGGCAGGAAATATGAAGCCTGGGGAGAGACCCAGGACGCCTCGCACCCTCACCACCCCCCGTGGTCCCGTCCTGGCCCCAGACCAACAGCCAGCCTCCCCCTGGGGGTCGTCTGTGTGTCTGTCTGCAGCCACCTCTGCTTCCTGCTCGTTCCACCCCTATTTGGAGGACTGCGGCACATCCCCCGCACCAGGATGGCGGGTGCCTGGGGGTGGAAAGGAAGCTCGGTGTGAGTGAAGGTGGGAGCGTCCCCGAGAGGAAGAGCCAAGAGCAGAGCCAGGTGCAGGGCTGGTCTCGGGCTGTGTTTGCTCATGATGGCGCGGCGGGGCGGGGGGGTGGGCGGGCCCTGAGACGCACTAGCTGACCCACGCACCATGCCCGTCAGAGAACGGTGGACGCATGGCTGCCCATGAGCCTGGGCACCTGGTGGCGAGGGACCACAGTGACAGGGCACTTGTCCCTTTCTTGATGTTTGCATGTTGAACTGTGTGAATGGGCTTTCTATGCAAAGAAAAGGAAAGACGATCATTTATTTCCTCTGTCAGGACATCCTGAATGTCATGATCACAAAGCCACAGCGAAGTCACTCTCTCCTGGGCGGCCGCCCCTTCTCTGGACGTTGGACACGGGGTCGTTTAGTCTGACTGGCTCTTCATGTGAAAACCTTTTGTCCCCACGCCGAGGCGACCGCCTCTGGGTCCGTGTCTCTCTGCCTGGCAGCGAGTGCCTGGGGAACCCAAGCGCAGCGGCGGTCGTCCCTCCTCCCAATTCTCATCTCAACTCCCTCCTGCCTCAAACACAGCGGATGTCTGTCCTCTTCCAAAGATGATCAGGGTCACTTGATCTCTCCACTTCTTCTTGCCAACTCCGTCAACTTCTCCATCAGCCCATGTGCCCACTGCTGTGGACGCCGGCAGCCACTGGCATCACCAAAACCGTGTGGCCAGCAGGTGGCCTCATCCGCGCTGTTTGTGGGAAGGGTGCACAAGCCCGCACATGCACCCCGGGACGTGGTTGCCAGCACAGTCCCCCCCCCCAACCCCCGGCGGAGCATTAATCCGCTTCGAGGCTTTATTTCTGGAAACATCACTCCTTTGCCCCAGTTCATGGTGAGGCTCAGTGATGTGACCCAGTGTATCGAGCACCATGCGGCCGCCCACAGAGCCGATGTCCACCGAACTGTCAGGCAGCGGGTCCCGTGCCTGGGCATGGGCACTCCGGGCGTGTCACCCGTGAAGCAGGCTCCCAAACCAGCCTCGTTACCTGGTGTGCATGGTCGCGTGGGAAAGGCGTGTCCATGGTCCACTACACGGTTCCTTCCCCACTGTCTCCCCAGTGGGGCCTGAGTGTCCAAGAGGTGGCTGCCCGCCCCCCCACCGGCCAGCGCCACACAGGGCCCGCGAGAGGTGGGTCCCGGAGCCACGTCTTCACTAGGAACTGTGTGCCCAGCGCTTCCCCGTGACCCAGAACCGTCTCAAGAGGCTGGGTTGGGAAACTGCTGGTGTTGCCCAAGCAGTGCCCTGCGTCCTGAAGGAACGCGGGAGGAGGGGACAGAGCTTGGCAGTCCTGGAAACCACGCCAGGGAGAGAGGTCTCTGCCTTTCATCGTTTTCCCTGTTTTCTCCTTTTGTTTCGTCTTCATGGCGATGTGGCCTTGCTTCAGGGAAAGGGACTGATGAGGCCCTGCAAGGAAGCCGGGAGCCGAGGAACAGGAGACGCCGTCTCTGTGTCACGTGCCCTTCGGACCTCAGCTCCCCAGGGCGCCGGCCTCTCGGAACCAGGGGCAGGCGTGACCAGGGAGTCAGGCCTGGCTGCTGCCAGGGGGCGCAAAGGGGAGCTGGGGACGCAGGCTGTGCCCGTGTCCATGGCCTGGGCTGCTCCTCGAGGACACACACGGCCAGCAAACCGCAGTCTGGAGACCAGATCCTGCCTGCCCCGGCTGCTTCTGCACACAGAGCCTGACTGTAACTCGGTGCGGTCGTCCGTGCCGCCTTGTCTGGCGTCTGCTCCGGGGAAGACAGCCCAGCAGAGGTGCAGCGGGGACCTGAGGCCCATCCCGAGGGCCCCCAGCCCATCGTCCCCACATGTGTCCTCCTGCCACAGGTCCCTGGTCCGGCCTCTCTGCCTCCAGCACCCTCCTGGCTCACCTCCTCCGCTTGTCCCTCAAGACCTGGCTGGGGGACCGCCCCCCGGCCGACACAGCCCCAGAGCCCGACCCCGCACAGAGCTGCAGCTACACATCAGTGGGGAGCTTTGTTCAAAACACTGGCATCAAAGTCCGGCTGGGTGGCCGCGTATCTGCCTCCTTTGCTGGGCTCTGAGCTGACGGCAGGTGAGCCCCTGTCCCCCTGGGTTCCAGAGTGGAGAGGGGCCAGCATCCGCCAGGGTTCACTCTGCTTCGTCCCCCTAAAGTGGCTGCCACACAAGGGCTCACTCTGTGCCTCCGGTGAGGACGCAATCTTGAAGGAGAGCTGCGTAGTGGCAGCAGCTGACCATGGCTCTAAGGAGACCCTGAGACACTGCCCACCCCCGGGGAAGCCTGGGCACAGTCCCACCGATCCGCACACACCAGACCCTTGGTCATTAAGAGCCTTTCATCACCTCTATGAATTTCAAATTCAAGAATGACCCCAAAATAGATTTAAATTCCCTCCAAGATGCTAACCAGAAACAAACACAATTTTCAAGGCTCGTCCCTCAAAGAAGCAAAGTCGCTTGGAAAACCGTCGGCACAGATGTTTTCCGTTGAGACGAGCCACTGAGGACAAGGCTCGTTCTGACAGTCAACCCCTCCGGGGCCCCGTCTTTTCCATGGGGTTCAGTGTCTGTGCCCTCAGCTGCCCCGTGGGCAGCCCCGAGCCCGTGCTGGTAAGGGTGAGGGTGCAGGAGAGAAGGCTGCCCCACACGGGCCTCGCAGCAGGAGCCCCTCGAGGACAGCTGCAGAAAGAGATGACCCTGCGTAGGGACTTTGCGTTTCCGGGACGTTGGACGTGGCTGAAATGCAAGCAGCCCCTCCTCCAGCGCCTGGTCTGCCGCGAGCTCTGCACCATGGCGGCTGCAGCCCAGAGAGGCCACCAAGCACCGAGAGGTGGTTGTTGGGACTCAGAGACAGTCTTTGTGACTTAGGCACTTAACATTCAAGCAGACGCATGTGGCGAATGGCTACAGGGTTGGCGCACGCCGAGGCAAGAGGCTTCCATCCTCCCTGGAAGCTGTGACCATGGGCCAGCGGTGCCTGATTTCCTAGGAGACCCAAGCGCGGTCCAGTGGGACACGCTGGGCAGGGGCCCCTGGGTGCAGGGGGGTGGCTTGCACACTGGGGACATGGACTTTGGCAGCACAGGACACAGCTAGGTTCTGCCTTCCGCGGGACTCTGCCGGGTGCCACAGGGCACATACCTGTGTAGATGCCCAGCAGGGTGTAGATGAGCTGCTGGGAGGGACGCTGGGTGCTGTTGCTGGGTACCGTGGCCATCAGGCAGTCCCGGGCCCCGCAGGACTCGAGGTGCTCCTCAGAGACAGGGCCTGTGGGAGGCGGGGTGAGGACACAGGTGACTGGACGGGACTGGGGACATGGGGAACATGCACACACCCGAGCCCCGCATCAAGCGGCCCAAGGTCACATGACAGGGCTTTTTTGACTAGGGGTCTCAGAAAACGTCCCCCCAGGGTACAGGCCTGCATGCTCCATTTGAAGACAGTCCAGAGACGGGCGTCACAGACACTTGTTACCCATTAAATCACTTTCCTGACATAAATAAAGAGTTCGACTCTCTAAATTAATCAAGGAGGAAGAACGCCTATGAGAGTGGGCGTCAGCATGCCTGGGTTCGCGCTCAGACTGGACGCCCGCCCCGTGGCCTTGGGCAGGTCCCTTCTCATCTTCTCCGAGTGTTGGGCTCCTTATCCGGGGAAAGAACAGCGCGTGAACTCTCACCACACAGGGGAAGAAAGGGAAGAGGGACTTTGATGGTGGCGTTTCCCAAAGGCGGGGCTTTCTACGGGAGACGGGTGGGAGGACCAGGAGGAGGAGCTGGAAGTTGTCCTGGGACGGCGGGAGGGTTAGGACTTGCCCCCGTGTTACAGGTTTCCCACAAGAACTGATGAGACTTATGTCCTCTGCCCTGGTTACACCCTCAGACAGCAAAGGGGGCAGGGGCGCGCTTTCCGGCCAGTCTGGGCCGGGCGCCTCTGAACGTCCGTCGTCAGATGTTCCGATCGGTCAAGGAATAAATGGTCTTGGGTGTGACCCTTAAAATACTTGGTCAGTGGCCCTGGCCGGTGTGGCTCAGTGGGTTGGGCATTGGCCAGTAAACCAAAAGGTTGAGGGTTCGATTCCCGGTCAAGGCACACACTTTCTTCTCCTCTCCCTAAAACCAGTGAGCACACCCTCGTGAGGACAAGAAAGTCAGCACTGCGCCCACATCCCCTTTGACAACAGCTTCTGTACAAAATTAAAATCCCGTTAAAGAAAGAAAAAAGAAAACAAAAAACACTGGTCAGAGGGTCAATTCAGCGGGAAAGTGAGGCATTCAAACCTGTTCTCACACAGTCTGAGAGGACAGCATTGACCCCGTACGCCCATTTCCATAGACGGCGGCCTTGGCGGCCCCGGGGCGGGGAGCGTCCGAGTCATGGGGACCCTCCGGCCCACCCGCTCCGTCCCGGGGGGAGCCAGGAACCAGGCGGTGCTGAGGCTCAGGCCGGCTGAGCACCACGTCCTTAGGGCCTCACGGGACGCTCTCGGGGTCCTCCCCGAGCCTGTCCCTTTTACCGTGAGTGGGTGTCTGGCCGAACACCAGCGAGGAGATGAGGTTGCCCCACACGCCGGACGACTGGAACACGAGGAAGAAGATGCCGAAATACCGGTTCACCACGTCTTTGCCCGTCTCTCCCGCCTTCTCCGCGTAGGCGTTGCCCGTGGTGGTGAGGTAGGTGCCCTGAGCGGACCACAGTGGTGCCGCCCCGAGGCCCAGCAGGACGGAGGTGGGCACCAAGGTGTACCTGCGGGGGGGGGGAGTGGAAACGCTGGGGCCACTTGCCCTCCACTCTGCCCTCTCCTGGGGGAGGAGGAAACCCGGAGCCTGGCCTGCAGGAAGCCTTGTCCTTTCGGACCGGTTAAAGGGAGGGCCGCGTCTACCCCAACCACAAATAGACTCAGGGAAACGAGCCCAGTCTCAGGCCACGTCCAGTTCAGGGTCATTGCCAAGAGTGAAAGGCAGAGCTAGTGGCCGCTGTGTCTGAAGGCAAAGGCCGTGTGCGGGGGTCACAGGCGAGAGGGGGAGGACCTGGGTGTCCCTCTCAGCTTTGCTCGTAGTCAGGGGGGTGGGGGTGGGCTGGTCGGCGCTGCCCTCCTCAGGGAGACTTCTCCACGAACACCCACGGCAACCAGAAAAGGGACTGGGGCTGTCACAACCGTGCATCCTGAATGACGCATGGGTGTCCCTCAAAGAAAGTCCCGGGCACAGGGCGCGTGGCCCATGCGTGTAGAGCTTGGTCCCTGAGGTCCCGCTCTTCCAGGGCGCGGGTGGAGCTCAGGCTGGGCACAGCCACCGTCTGTGCTATGGGGGCAGGTACAGCATCTCCTCGGCTAAGTCTCCCTGAACCCACCCTGGGGCTATTGTCCCTGGGGCCATAAAGGTCCCTGATCACCGAGAGGGAGGCCACCCAGGCCTGAGGAAAGGTCAGCCCGGGTGTCAGCGGGAGGAGGGGGCAGCAGAGGGCACAGAGCCACGCCACGGTCCTGTGCAGAGCTCAGGGGTTTCGGGCGGCCGAGCTCCTTCTAAAGCGGAGCAGCGGGCAGTGCCGGGTAAGGGCCGAGCATGTGCGGCCGCCGCCCGAGGAGGGACCTGGTGCGGGGCGTACCAGCTGGCGTAGAAGTTGCCCAGGGAGAAGGCCACGTAGCAGCTCATGGCGACGACGATGGTCCACTTGCAGCCCAGCGTCCTGATGAGCAGCGGCGGCAGGAGCATGGAGGACAGCAGCATGGCGCCGTAGAGCGTGCTCAGCACCGCCACGCCCAGGCCCTCCTCGCTGTACAGGCTGCTCTGTGGGGGGAGGGCTCTGCTCAGCGGCGCCCAGGCCCAGGGCGCGGGGTTGTGGCTCACCCGCAGCCACGGGCTGGCCAGGACAGGGAGGGAAGGCAAGCAGGGCCCACGGTCTCCATGACCCCTGCCAACGTCCAAGGGCAGTGGAGGCTGCCCGGTTGGACAGCGTGTCCAGGCCCCTGCATGAGGGATGCATGCGAATCTTCATGTCACACTGTGTGACCACGCTCACATTCTCTGTTTTCCTGTCATCTGTCCCTTGAGAGCTTCACATCACTCGGTAAGAAGTGACCGGAGGTCAAACAGGGACCCTGAGCCAGATCCTTTCTCCTCATCTCACGCGTAATGGGAAGGGAGCAGGAGGCAGCTCAGGAGGGGGAGGGACAGGGTCAGGGCTGTGGCTCCCGGGTGGTGACAGAGCTGCCAGGCGTCCACAGCATCAGCAACCAGCCCAGGGCGGCACTCAGCTCAGTGGCATCGGGAAGATTTTTCTAGAAGGAGTCATCTTTTCACGGCCATCTTGGCCTCCGCTTTGGGGCTCAAGGGTAAAGCCGGCCAGAGGGAGTGACAGACTGGAGCATCCTTGGTGATGTGTGCAGCCACTTATGTCCACGTCACCAGGTTATTTTGCTTAAGCCAGTCCTGGTGGATGGGGACGGTCGCCCCAGTCAGACGTGTCTCTGCAGCCCCAGTCGGGGGCAGGGGTGACATAGGTCTGCACGGGGACAGAGGGCGGGGTGCTCGGGTGGGCGGGGTGGCTCCAGGCCAGGGTCAGAGGTCCTCTAACACCTCCTGTGGTCCTAGGTGGAGAGGAACACAGCCAGGACAGGGGCATTTCTCGCATCCCTGGAGTCTGGCTGGCTAAGGGACCTGGTGCAGGCATGTCACTGCCCTCGGGGCTGCACTGCTGTCCTCGGGCCACTGTCACCCTGTCCCGAGTGCAATGCCCCCTGAGCAATGCTGCAGTTACAGCCTGAGAGCTGGCCCCCCGAGCCTGCACGGCTCTCCCCCTGTCGCTCCCGCCTCCGGTGTCCACCTGCAGAGGTCACTTGCTGTCATTCTGCTCAGCCCCTGAGGCTTCCATCCCTGTGGGGAGGCCCGCACCCAGGGGAGCTGCCCCCCAGGGTTTCCCTAGTGGGGGGCTCTCCGTGGGGGTGCACTGTGTCACCAAGTCCTTCTGAAAGTGCCCACTCCTTTCAGCATGGGCCCCTTCACACAACAGGATGGGTGTGCCATGCACCCAACAGCGCCCAGGTCCCTGGGGGCCGTGCCTACAGAAGCCGTGAGCTGGCCGGGCAGGAGAGTGGCTGCCGCCCTGTCGGCCGTGATCCCACCCTCCCTGAGCCTGACTGGAAACAAGCCCAGCAGGGGTCGCAGGGAAAACACGCCCATGAGGACTCGAGGCTGAGCCCCAAGTCCGAGGGTTTGCCGCCAGCGGTGAGGACAGGAAACCCGAGCCTCCTCCTGCCCTGAGCCACCAGTCCCAGCTGCGCTTCTCTGGTTCGCTCCTGTGCACACGGCGGTGGGAGGGGCGGCTGCTCCGTGACCCCCACTGGCAGCCACGCAAGACCCCTCGCACGTGTCAGCAGAAACTCTGAAAGCGTTTCCTTACAAGGTGGCCCCCAGGCCACGGGGCGCAGCTGTGGGAGAACGCGCGCCCCCAGGGGCCTCCCCTGGGGTTCCCACACATCTGATCCTCAAAGATGAGACGGGCCATGCGGCTGCCTGGGGTAGGGGCAGCGCAGCCCCTCCAGGCACACGCGCCCCCAGCCCTTAGAGGGACCTGTGGCAGGGGGGCGGGGGGCCAGAGGGCAGACAGACATGGGTTTGTTCACGTTCATGGTTTTGCGTAGAGCAGCCTCTGAATCTGCATGATCTGCTGCTGTCCGTGCCATTCCACTCCTACCCTGACTGCAAAGCCAGAGGACTCCCTGCGACTCCACTCCCATCTCCTTTACACCACCCGCAGGCGGGGACTGTCTCAGCCAGCCCCGAAGTCAGACCTGCCTCCTGGTCCAAGGGTCAGACACACGCCCTCCTTGTGCAAACCGGCGGGGCTGGGCCAGAGGCCTGCCCCGGGGGACCGTGTGGCCACCCCGCCGCCGCTCTGCAGGGTTCGGGCTGAGTTGCCCCATGCGCAAACCCACCTTCCCCGGCCTGTGGCCGCGGGACTCTCAGGGGCCGAGACAGCGCGCGGGCCGGGCACACATACCTGCAGGCTCTGCAGCCCCCCGTAGGCCGTGAAGAGGAGCAGGAACCCCAGGGAGACCACGAGCACGTTCCTCCGGCTTCTGTCCATCATGCCGATGGCCGGCGCCAGCCCTTCGCAGGCACGGAGACGCGGGGCTCCCTGAACGGGCGCAGTCGGGCGCGGGGATCGGTCTGCACCACACCTGTGCACTCTGCCACGTGGGGTCGAGGGCCAGTCACGAGGCTGCGGGAGTCGATGACTTGGTAATGACAGACGGACGCTGCAAACCACCAGCGTTACTCGTCTACCTGCACTGCCGTCCGCGGCCACCACTTTCCTGCCAGGCCAAAGGCCCGGACTTATCAGCCTTGCACCCTCGCCCTTCTCCCCGCTAACTCCTGCTGGACACGGTCCCTCCAGTGCAGCGACGACCTCATGGCCCAGAATGTAGTCACACATTACGTGATGTCATACACACGCACCATTATGCACGGATCACGGTGCCTGCCACAGCAAGAGACACTGTTGATGATGTGGAAGGAGAAATGAACTTCAGCCTTAGGCAATGCAGCGGGCACCTCGGCTCGAGGACATATAGGTCACCTTCTGAAAGCGTCATCCTGACGGTCAGAGCCGGGGCCGAAGTGTGGGCGGCTCAGGGACGGAATGGCCGCACACCCTGCGATCACTGAAGGATGCCCAGGCGGGTCCACAGCCCTCCACAACTGGCCACGCGTTTCACACACAGTCTCCCAGCGGGACGCCGGCCTCAAAGGGGCTCGGAGACCCTGCGGGTCAGGCCCGGGCACCGCTGTCCAAGGAGCGCCCTACACTGCCTGTGGGCGGCCTGGAGCCCGATGAGGCAAGGAGCCCTTGAAACATGGCTAGAGCAACTGTGGAACTGAATTCATAATTGCATTTAATTGTCATTAATCACTGTTTCAATTTGAGTAGCTGCATGTGCCCAGTGGCTACTGTATTGCCTGAGACCAACTCACAGTGTCCCCAGCTGGGTCCATATCTCACAGCTAATAAGCAAGCGACATAATTTGTTCTGTCCAATTGCGAGGAAAACTTGGTGTTTGAAGATCATTTCCGAAGTTCTGTGGAGCCAGCTCTCTTTCTCTAGTCGGGACCGACGAGGCAGGCCTCTGTGCTGTGCCGGCAAGCCGGGGAAACGCCTTGCGCAGCTGTGTCATACCAGCTGTGTCCATGGTCAGCCGGTGTCTCCTGACCGGCTCCACGCTGTGCGAGGGGCCTCCGGGTCTCCCTGTCCCTGAAGTTGCCTCTGTCCCCGCCCCTCTCTCCATCCTCCCAGTCAGGACAGAGTCTTGGTCGCCCTCCCGCCCTTCCGCCTGGCCCTTCCCCTTTTCCCAGCTTAGCAAGGGTTCCTACTTCATTTAGTTTAAAGTGTTTTTTTAAGTTTCCATATCCCACCTTCCCCTGCTGGCAGCCGTCAGTGTGTTCTCAGTGCCTGCAAGTCTACTTCAATTCTGTGTGTTCATTTGTATTGCTCTTCAAATCCCACAGACGAGTGAGGGCAGACGGCATTTGTCCTCCTCTGGCAAATGGCAAGGTTTCCTTCTTTTTCATGGCCGAGTGGAATTCTGTTACACGTATATACACAGCAGTGCCTCGGGTCTAGTTAATTTGTTCCGGAACTCGTAACGAGTTCTGGAACTGAGGAGGACCGAGGTGTGGCCACACACAGACACACACACACACACACACACACACACACACACGCACACGCACGCACGCGCAAAGGCCTGTCCAGAAAGTATCCAGCCGCGGGGCTACAAAAAATAGAGACATTTATTGAAGGCAATCCAAGAAACACTGCACATAGGACAATGGCGCCTCAGTCCCCTTCAAAGTGGGCACCTTGGGACCTCACACCGTTCTCCCAATCACCCTCAGCTGCCCTGTTGTATTTTCCTGGGTCTCATCAGTGGTTGGAAATCTCTTCTCTTTCAAAGGTGATTTTAGTTTTGGGAAAAGCCAGTAGTTTTGGAATCCCCAGATCAGCCTCTAGTGTTCCCACTGCCAGTCTCCGATCTCTGTTGATTGCAGCCTGTACACGTTCAACACTCTCAGGTGTCCTGCTTGTCGCAGGCCTTCCGGAATGTGGGTCACTTCCAACAGCTTCTCGACCATCTTTGAAGTGTTTGTGCCACATTTTTATTTGTGCTGCACTTGTTGCATCGTCCCCAAAAGCCTTCCGAATCACTGAACATTTTCCACTGCGGAATGTTCAAGCGTAACATCAAATCTGATGCAGACCTATTGCTCTGCTCTCTCAGTTATTTTGGATGCAACAGCCACACAGTACACATGCTCACTCAGCAGCATCTACCGCCCCCACTGACTAGTACAGTGAAGGTGTCATTGTTCGTGCATGCACGTCCCAGTCCACTCTTCTTGGCTGCCAGGTCACACGGATGTCGTGCAAACCGTTCTCACTATGTTAACAATGGCTGCACTTTTTCCAGACAGAGCTCATAGCACATGCATGACTGTTCCACTAGGTTCAGCCTTATCAGCGAAGGACACATCGCAAACGGCTGAACAGATGGGGGTAAAAATGGCTCAGAAGATACTGAAGTCCTTTCATGCCTTAAAGTTGACATTGGTGACACCGTATCACTGACATTGGTGACACTGCATCACTCCGAGGAGGAAAGATGACTTCACAGAACGGCCTGAATTCTCGGGGTCACTGGCTGGACTTTCAAGAGAAAGGCACAGTGGCCTGTAGCAGGGAGAACCCTCCCGGCTGAGGGGACCTCAGACATCAACTGTGCGGGCACATCCCCGGCCACTAGGTGTCACTGTCTTATCACTGTCTCGCTACCACACTGTCACCAAAGCCTGGGGACGTGAGTGATGCACGATCACATTTTAAATCAGTCGACTTTTTGGTCAGAAGAGAAAAATTGCTCTAATATAAGGGAAGGGTAATCAATGGTTTTCTCTTTTAAAAGAAAGCATATACTTCCATGTACGTCAGGATGAAAATGCATAGAAAGGGGATGGAGCGAGTGCTGCCCAAGTTAGGGTGCTTGGGGCTTCTTTCGAAGCACGTGCCTTGGTACAGCGCTGGCCTGAGAAAGTGTTTTCTCTTGGCAAGGGCCCAGAGCGGCTGCTGCCGGGGTCGGGGGGTGGTGGCCGGGAGCCTGCTGGCCCCTCACTGAGCCTGCGGCTGTGACCAGGAACCTGGTGAGGCAGTCCTGCGGAGTCCAGGGGCGTTTCCTCAGGGCCCCGTCCACTCTCTGCTGCCCCACAGCACAGAGCTGGTGGGACAAAGGGGGGTCCTTGGGCTTGGGGGACAGAGACTCTTCCCAGGGCCACACTCCCCTCAGCAGGGCCCAGCACTTGCCCCGCACCCTCACACATCTTGCAGCCCCCGAGCCTGGGCGAGCCAGGGCCTTCCCTGCCCTCCAGTCCTCCACACCTGTTCCTCCCTGGGACATCTGAGCCACCCGACCCTGCTGCAGCCCCATTGCCATGGGCACCCGTGGGACCCTGACCTGCGGCAGTTGACATCGCCCATGTGCCCCCCTACCACCTGGCAACGTGGAATGAGTCAGAGCGGGGAAATCTCCCCTCCCCACTCTGCACTCCAAGGGATGGCGCAGGCCCCAGTTTAGGGCACACTGCGCACGTGTGTGCACAGACATGCACATGGATTCACACACATGTGCACACGCACCCTTGCCTTTGTCCTCCAGCTGCAATTCCTTCTCCCTTTCCCGTGAGCCTTCCACTGGCTCCCGTGTGGAACCGATTCCCCCAGTCACCCCACAGCTGCGGGCGGGGCCTCCTGCCCTGGGTGTCAGTCTGGGTGGGGCTGGTTCTCATGGAGGAAACGCCGAAGAAACAGTCGTCAAAGGGAGCGGTGGAACACGCGCAGGTGGGAGGCCTGCTGTCCCTGCAATAAAGCAGGTGCTTGGTGGAAAGGGGGGGAGGGTGGTTCCCTGTGGGTCACAGCCCCGCATCTCCACAAGGGTCAGGAGGAGCACCTGGCCATCTCAACGGCCGCCCTGCTGCAGGGGCGGAGGCCAGGCAGGCTCTCTGGGCAGAGACCGGAAGCCCCAGCCCACAGCTCAGACCCCACAGTTGGGCCCGCAGGGGGACGTTGGCAGCTAAGGAAGCTGGAGATCAGCCGAGGGCAGCCGCCTCGCAACACCCGGACGAGGGGCAGAAGTGGCGGTTGTGCCGGAACTTTCTAGGCAGTTTCCAATCCATTGTTTTGTGCCTGGCAAAGCCACTGGGACATGAAATGACGTTGGTCAAACTCCAAAGATAATTCTGTGCCTCTGCTGCCAGGACGCACCAACACCCATCACACCGACCACTCGCCCCAGCCCACCGGCCCCACCCCCATCACTGTTACCTAGTGCCGCAGCCCGCTCAGCTGCTGTGCCACTCGGAGTCTTAACTCTGGAGCCGTCGGGCCTTGGGGCCGCGTCCCCGCCTGCTGTCCTCTGCAGGCCAGTCGGAGCCTGGGAAATCATTGCGAAACAGCAAGCCGCTGGCGCAAGTGGCCTGCCCTGCTTGTGACTTACTGGCCTCAGCACTTGCTTATCTGGCACCACCTAACTCCAGGCAAGGCTTGCCGGGAGCCGTGGACGCTGGACAGAGGAGGCTGGAGTGGCTGAGTGGGGTTGTTTCTGAACACAGAGAGCATGAGCTCGCTTTAATGAGAATGCATGCACGTGTGTGCAGATGGGGATGTAGACGTGCACACATGCACACCCGCGCACACGCATGTGCGTGCACACCGGCATAGGAGGCTGGCGGCATCCCCATCTCCGGGAGGGAGGACTGGCACAGGAGGGACCCATGCCCTCTTGCCCTCAGATGCCTGTGGCCTGTTTCCACATTTTTTAGAAAGAACACAGATTTTTAAAGAGAACATAGATTTTAAAGGCAATACACTTTTACAAAAAAATCTCATTATGAAGAACTCTCAAGATTGCAGTAAAACTGCACCCTATTTTTAGGCGTCTGATTTCCATAACTGGTTCCCCCTTAGCTTCCCTGGAGCCCTGCCCACGCCCGTGGTTTACACGAAGAACTTGGACCGGTGCACAGGCCTCGGGCGTGGGACCTGGCCTCCGCTGCCCCCTTCTGCCCCACACACCCGCACACCCGCACACCCACACTGTTCCATCCCAGAGCCAACCCCCCACTGCACTGTCTGTCTGTCTGTGATGAGCTGGACAGACAGAAGACATTTGTGAGCAGGCCTGGCGTTCTCTACTGTACCCGATACACAGAAAACATGGGGCCAGAGGAGCAGCCCCCGACCTGCGGCATGAGGCCCACTGCTCCCTGGCCCCCTGTCTGCATGGCCTCCTCTCCCCGGGTGGCGCCCACGTACCTGCTTGTGCCGTCCAGTCAGAAACACTCCCAGCCCTCTGAGACGGGGACTCTCACTCCTGGGAGCGGCCACTGAGCCTGGCCTCATCACTGAGCTGGACCCTTCAGACATGCCTGCCTCCCCACACCCACCTCCCAATCACCTTTCTGAGGGGTCTCGGCCAGGCTGGGGATTGAGGGGTGGAGTCAGATCTCCTGGTTGCTGTCGATCTGTTTATCCGAGATGAAGTCAGCCACTTGCCTTCTGCATGCCACACCCCTCTGTCCGGGTCAGTAGGACCTCCAAGACCCCTGGTCTCCCAGGGCGCAGGTGGATCCAGGGGAGAGGAGAAGCTGCTAATGTGACCTCCGGGCTCCTCAGTATGTGATGTGCTGGGCAGCCGTGTGGCTTCCACATCCGCCAAGGCCTGTATAGAACAGGTCTGTTGGCTGGTGTGTCCTCCTGAGGGACACCCAGGGCTGGCGTTGGCGGTGAAGGAGCTTCCCTGTGTGGTAAGACTGGAGACAAGCCATGTCCCTTGTCGCTGTTCCCTGGGCTCCAGGTGAAGGCGTGCTGATGGGCACCGCCAGGACCAGCCCGGGTGAGACATGTGACCTGTCCCTGCCACTGCCGGGTGGGCCGAGAGAGAAAACTCACGTGTCAGTTTTTCCTCTTCCTCAGCCCTAAGCCCAGAGTGCCTCAGCCGGGCTATCCCAAAGCAGAGTTCCCAGGAAAGACAGGGGCAGGAGGCGCCAGCTGAGTCGGGCACCCCCCGGAGTCCCATTCGCCTGGGGTGGGCTGGGCTCCGAGAGCACCACCGGGCAGGGGTCGCTGTGGCCGGGAGGAAATGCCCGGCGAGGGCAGGCGGGTGCTGCCGCAGGGCTGGCGACGCTCAGGGGGCTTCCCTGCAAGTGGACCTCGGCCCCGCAACTGCTGTCCTTTCCATGCAAGGCCAGCAGGGATGGTCCCACTGATACTGAATAACAGTACGAATTTTTTAAGAAACATTTGTAAGGGAAGAAAACAGAAGCTAGCGAGATGGTGTTTGGGTGATAGAACCAGGGCCCGAGGCTGAGCCTGAGCCCAAGCCTGTTTCCGGACCATGAGAGCCTCTCTCCGCCCACCCCTGCCCTTGGCAGGCCGTCATTTCTTTCTCTGACACCTGACGCCCATCTGCAAGACACCCACGGACAGGACTCCAACACGTACAGCTGCTGACCACTGTCAGATCGTTCCACTGACCCGGAACAAACCCTGCCCTTGGCGCCCCCCAGAGGGGACTATGCCAGGCCCTCCTCACAGCCCAGATGGCACCCGAACTTCAGGGACCCACACTGTGGCTCTGCATCCCCAGTGAAAGGCCCCCTCCGACCCTCGGACCTGCTCGCCTGCTGCAGGAGCACCGTGAAAGCCGACCCAGGAGGTTCCTCCTAAGGCCCCGGGTCCAGACATTCACCTCCGATCTGAAACCTTTCCTCTTTTGCCTTTCGTTTCTTGGTGCTTCCCATCGTCCATGCACGGAAGGACAGTGCTCCCTGCCTCTGTCCCCTGTGGCTGACTCCCCTCTAGGCCACAGCTGCAGAGCGAAGTCCCTGCCTAGGTGGTTGTAGGTCATAGCATTGCTGACAGTCACCCCCTGGCTGAACAGGGAGGAGTCGCTGCCACAGCCAATAGCTCCTGCTGTCCTGCCCTGCGCGCTGCTGTGGCAGCAAACCCGGGAGACTGAGGCATAGGCCACAAGGCTGAGATAGGCTGAGGCACCACCAGGTGCCTTTTTAGATTCGTCTGACACCAACCAGTTTCTGTCCTGGGGCCCTGACTCAGGGCATGGCTCCGCCTCCTGGCCTCATCCCCTGAGGGGCACCATAATGGCCCCTGCTGGGCGCCGTGTCCTCTCAAGGGTCTGAAGTGCATGTTCCCGGCCACCGGCAGGACACCACCCACGCTCGCCTTGCTTGGAGATGTAGAACAAGATGAACAAGGAGATAAACAGAGAAGCAATTCTTCCACAGGCCTGACCACAGTTCGTAACCTGTGAACTTTATAAGAAGCCAAGAGCAGCTTCACTCCGATGGCGCTGAGATGGTGGTCCGTCTGTCCTGCATTAGAAGACTGACCGCAGAAAATGGGGAGTAAATTAATCAAACAAGGAGGCCCTGAAACGAGTCCTCCTTCCTTCACAGCCCATGAGGGCAAAACAAGATTGGAGCCTGGGCTGCCTCAAGCTTAGGAAGTCAAGGCCAAGAACAGGTTGTCACAAACAGCTAACTAAGTGTCCAGGGCAGTCGGTCAACTACATCCACATTTTGGCTCCACCGTTTCCCGTACAAGCTGTTCCCCAAGCTCCTGCCATCCACAAGGACAACTTCTGCTGGGCGCTGCCGGGTTTGAATCCACTTTTGCTAAAATAAACTCTCGGAGTTTTCAGCGTGACTCAGTTTACCGTGTCACGGCGCCTCCCCCACATTGCCTGTCCAGGTCTCCCCCGGGGCAGATGCTCAGTAGGGAGGGCGGGAGGGAGGGAGTGAACGGCACCGACCTCGCACACTCCGCCGTGTCGGCGCGCACCTGACCGCACGCTCCGCTGCCTCGATCGGGATCGTTTATTCCGTCACGCACAGGGAAGGAGGGGCACCCTGAATCTCCGTCTCTCTGCAAGGAGGACACCTGGCCTGGCCAGTAGAAGCTGGGTGCTGTCCCCTGCCAAGTGCGCAGCTGGAAACTCTAACAGAAACGGACTCACAAGAGAAAAACCGATCGACAGCCATGCGTGTGTGTCCGTAGGAGACGCAGGGAGACGAGTGATGCCTCAGCTGGCTCGGCACGCGGCCTGCGGCTCGGGCGTCGGTGAGGGCGAGAGGGAGAAGCGGCGGGGGAGGCGGGTCCTGGGAGCCCCCGCGCCCGGCAGCATACCGGTGGGGCCGCTCCACCCTCTCCGCCACTGACATCACTCCCCTGGGGCGGGCCGGGCCCCTTCCACCCTCATGGATGCAGATTTCCTTTACAGAACATCCCTGCTCTTCTCAAAAATTATCAGCTCAAGAGTTCTTATGCCTAAGGGGCATGTTTTGGGGTGACATATTCTGCCAGTCACAGTGAAAACCTCCGAGGACCAACATCCCTTGCTCTAACACCTGCGTCCCCTCCTCCTTCTGGTACCTGCAGGTGCCAGGGAGCGAGGGCTCAACGCTCCCCAGAGTGCCAGTTCTGCAGTTCCTGAGATGCACTTGGAAGTCGGGAGGGAACTAGGGAAGAGGACAGGGAGGTGGGAGAAAGCAGGGTGGGGTGGGATGGCAGGAGGGCTGACCAGGTCACTGCTCCCGGAGGGCGGCCTCAGAGCTGTGGGAACCTGGATGTGCAGTAGGAGCGGCCAGGGTGGCCTCGGCCCGGTCAGCCTTCCAGCACCAGCGCTCTCAGCCTGGGCCTGGCTGCCCACCTGACGGGCCAGCAGGAGTTTTCAGTTTGTTGCAGCTCCCTTCTGACCCACAGGCCGGAGGCTCTTTCAGCTGCTCCCGACAGACCCGTTAAAGGGGAACCCCGTCCTCAGAGCGTGTCCGCTGCTCTTCTGGAACAGCGGTAGGAAGGATTCATGTGGGTTCTGTTCTCTTTTCTGCATTGAGATCGTCAAGGTCTACATTTCTCCTAATAGTTGACAAATATAAATTCTAGAGAATGCTGCTGGTGGCACTGGGCTTCACCTCAAGAAAGGGAGCAGCAACGCCAGCCATGGTGCCCTGGGAAAGCCACCCAAGCTCGGGCAGTTGGAGCAAATCAGACCCAGGACCAACGCTGGAGAGGAGGGGCGGGCACTGGCCATGTCTCTGGGACGCGGTGGCGGCTTTAGGTGTCCCAAACTGCAGGGCTGGCAGTAAGAGATCGAAGCTGTCTGAGCCCAGTTCTCTGGCCTGTAAAACAGGGATGATACTACTGGTACAGGTGCTGGGGGTGGAGGGGAAGGGCAGGTTAAGAAAGAAAGAGCCTCACCCCGAGCAGACCCTGAATAATGGAAGCAACCTTCAGAATTCTTAGAGTCTGCCCTTGGCAGCTGCGACGTGGTCCTGAGTGACAGATGAGGGGTCGGGCTGACACAGCCTCTCAAGAGCTCTGTCTCCAGACAAGCCCGGTCTCCTGGGAGGAGCAGGGACTGGGGACTCTGCCTAGCTGTCAGCAGAGCCACATCCCTGTAAATGCGGGGCACCTCCTCGATTCGGTGGAGGCTGGCTCCATGTCCCTGCGCTCACCGCAGCCTGGGTCCAGGTGGCAGTGTGCCCACACGAGATAGAGAGGCACGCCTTGCTTGCCAGCTCCCTCGCGGTCACAGGTGGTCTGAGGGGCCCTGTGACGTTGGCACGTCTCATTGGCATGCTTCCATGGCTTGGCACTCCTGCCCCTTCCTCTCCTGGGGACTCAGAGGTGATGCTGCTCAGACACGGGCAAGTAGGGGGAGGAGCCAGGTCCTTGGTGACCCGTGGGAGCCCTGCACCAGCTCAGGGCCACCACCTGCCTCCAGATTTCTTGTTGCACGAGGGATAGCCACCTCCTGGTACAGCAGGCTCTGTTGGGGTTTGTGTGACTTGCAACCAAGCACATTCTTGTTTGGGAAATTTGTGGATGACAGAAAAGGGCTTCTGTGGGAAGACACCCCACAGGGCGATCGGAGCATAATTCCCATCAAGGCAGGTCACGGTGCGTGGCCACACCCCAGGCACGGAGCTGCTTTAGTGAAGGTGAGCTTTGCCTCGAGTGAGTCTTGCCAGTAGTTTCTGCGCATCCAGGTCAGCACACTCACGGGATGCCACTTTCACGCCCTCCTTCTATGGCATGTCGCTCTAGAGATCTGTCTGCTGCATCGTTAGCACCTTGAGGGGGACCTCTAAGTGTGTCATGGCCGAGGATCGCACGATCAATGTGGTGCACACGCACACACACACGAACACAAGGGCGCACCCACAGGGTGTTTCCAGGTGTGGGAGTGGTAGAAGGAAAAGAATCCTCTCCTCCTCTACATGCCCACGAGTCAAGGGCAAGTCAGAGGTGTGGATGGACGGACGGGGGTGTTGTAATAAATTGTAAATTCTTACCCAGGGAGGTCACGTGGGCAGCCACACCCCAAGCCCGTGACTCCTTTAGTGAGGGTTTCTGTTTTTCCGAGGCCAGTCCTGGCCACCATTTCCATGTATCCAGGTTCCCACGCATCTGAGACACCCTCAGTAGCAACCCTGGGAGACATGGCTGGCCCCCGAGAGCAGTGACCCGGTCAACCCTGTGGCCATCCCACCCCCGCCCTGCTTTCTCCCACCTCCCGGATTTCCCTCCTTAATTCCAAAGGTAAATATGTTCCTCTGGGGAGCATTTGGAGATCTGGCGATCCAAATAAACTTGTAAAAATTCTCTCCAGGTCGGGACATTTGTTACCTCCCGTTCTTCAGTGCTCCTACTCTCAGCGACCCTAGAGCCCAGTGTGAGGCTCCCTCCCCAGCGCCTGAGGGTCTCACTTGGCTCCAGATCAAAGGAGAGACTCCTTGGGCCACCACGTCGGAACAGCCCCCATTGTTGCTGGAGGAGGTGGACCCTGGATCTTGAGTTTGTCAAAGAAAGAACTCAGAGCCAGATGCTCAGATGATAAGCAGAAGTTCATTTAGAAAGCCACGGAGGTAGTGGAAGTGAGCTGGCTGGGCTGCGTGGGCTCAGAACGCAAGTGACGGGGGCAGAAGAAGGGCCCTTGGAGGTGAGGAGAGGGAAAGGCAGAGGGAACGTGCCAGGGGAGAGGAGAGGGACTGAGAGAGGCTGGGTGGGCTCCAGAAAGAGGGAGCAGCTGGTTGGGCATCTAGGGGCATCTGGGGGCGTCTGAGGGGGTCTCCATGGAATAGTCATCTCTTTTCTGCAGATGCACCAGCACGAGATTTCTCCCCCTGACTTCATCCGATCCGGGTGTGGTTGGCACAAGGGCACAACTGGGTTTTGTTATCTCTCTCTGAGTAGGTGATTTTAAACTGTGTACCTACTAGTCGGAGAGGAAAATGTGAACCGTTTATGTGCTCTGAAGCGTCCTTGGTCAGGGGACAGAGGGTTTTGATTTACCAGGAGGCTATAAACTGCGTGGCCGTTGGACTGTCTCCGTTCCCCACTGCACTTGTCCCTACTGACGCCCGTCTCAGCCAGAGCCCAGAGTCCAGAGGAGCGGGCACTGTGTTTGCTCAGGTGGCACCGACAAAGGCAGGGTGTGGACCTGGGGAGGACAGAGTGTCCCCGTTCTGGGCGGGAATGCCTCAGGGCTCTGCTAGGGGAGGAGGAGTCGTTGGGGGAGACCAGCTGGTCCAGCGGGTTTGCGCTCACGTGACTTATCTGAGCGGGACCTGCTGACTCTGTGGTTTGGGGCACAAGGGCAGACCAGGAACAGCCTGAGCGCGTTTGTCCAGAAACACCCATCTCCCAGCAGCCAAGGGCTCCTCAGCCCCCGGCACCTGGCTGACTGCTGGAGGGGCCTGGGGCACCACCCCCATGCAAGGAGGGTTTTGAGCTGGAGCTTTGACAGGCGGACGCAGGAGAACGCTCCACCTCTTCTCCCCACCAGGAAGGGCCGGGTGATTCCCACCCATGAGACAATCCAACGCTTCTTAGCCCTGAGATGGCGGCCCAGACCTCGCTGAAACAGCCTCGTCTTCCAGCACCTTCCCCGTGGACTCGCCTTCCCATTTGTGCCGCCCCCGGCCATGCAACCTCCCTTTCCCTTGTGCCATCCCCTCCCCGCGGCTATGCCACTCTGAGATGCCGTGGCAGCCTGACTGCTAACCGCCCACTGAGCTGCTTGTCTTGCGTTCGCCCGGCCACGCGTGCAGTGCCCATGGCCATAGCCTGTCTGTCTTCCCCCTGCGTGTCTGCCTGGAGCCAGCCCGGTCTGCAGAGCTCAGTGGTGGGCTGAAGGTGGGCAGAGCACCTGAAGCACCCTGGGGGTGAGTGAGTAGCCCCAGCTTTCAGGAAAGTCCTCATCTGGGGTGGTAGCTCTTCGAGACTGGTCCACATTCTTGGGACAACCTTGAGAATCCTCTAGAAAGTGAAAGGATGGGAAGGGAACCAAACTTTGTTAAACAAATAAACAGACAGACTGGAGGCCCTCGGAAACCTGGAAGGCACTAGCTGCCTCCACAGCGATGGACCCTCCCCCTGGCCTTCAGCTGAGCCCGGCAGGGGGAGGAGGTGGCAGGTGACAGGCTAGCAGGCCCGATTGAAGACCCCAGGGACCGGCTTTCACGGGCCTCCAGGGACTTCACAGGACATGAGATGAGAAGAGAGATACCTGGTGTCCCCAAGTCCAGCTCCCCAAATACCTGAGCAAACCCAGGCCGCACCCTAGCTTGTAAGGAGGCCCAAACAGGGTTCCAGCGAGGGGACAGAGGCCAGGGCATTTATGAGACAGGGAGGGGGGCAATTCCATCCATAGCAGGAAGGCGTTTCTACTGGTGCAGATGACAGGACACAGTGACACCAACTCTAAACAGAGGCTTTAATTTTCTATCCAGCAGTCATCTGTCCACTAGTCATCACATCTGCTCTCGTCATCTCTGCAGACAGCTGTTTGGGACACAAGGCTGCTCAGCTCTGCACAAAAGTTATTTTGCTGCTTTAACTTCCAGAGTCTTGAGGATCGGACATGCAGGGATGTCTGTGCCAGCTCCAGCTCCATGTTAAAGCGGCTCTGTTTATGTTATTTTGACAAACACCACATCGCTTTCGAATGTAAGAGTCGGGTGTTCCATCTTCTGCTTTTCAGTTTTTCAGTATTAGTTTTGAATAATACAAATTAGTGCAAATTTCAAAGCCAAGTGCAATCTGCCTTCCAGGCAGGGGGTCCTGCCTCCCCAGTAAACTCAGTGTGCGCTGAGGGTGCCGTGGGGCCAGTGCTAACGGTGACCCGGCTGAGCCTCTGCTCGGCAACGGGAGGTGGGCTGGCACCTGCAGGAGCGTCCCCTTGGTTTCCGGGAGGTCAGCAGCCTGCTCCTAGTTGTCATTGTGATGACTGAGAAGACAGTCCCCTAGGGGGCGATGTCACACAGGCTGACAGGCACCTCCTGGCGAGAAGGAAAAGGAGGAGAAGCCATAGAGGTGGGGACAGCAGGGAGGGAGGAAGACGCTGCAGAGGAGGAAAGGGAGGTGGGTGGCATCCAGGGAGGACATGCCCTTAAGGGTCCAGGATGCAGTGAGGCCACGTTTAAGCTCCAAAAGGCTAGTGGACATCCTGCTTGCTGTCACCTACGTCACAGTGCAGGCGTGGTGGAGATGGGTGGGCATGCGGCACCTGGTAAATGCCAGACGAGGCGTGAAGGGGCATGTCTTTGCGTTTCAATAGGGTGTCTTTGTGAAGGTGGGAGACTGGACTGGTGGGAGACTCGGCAGGTGGAGGCTGCCAGGCCCTCCCCGGAAGGTGCCATGGGGCCGGGGTGATGTGCTGGTGGCTGGCATTGTGCCATTGGGGAGCCCAGTGCCTTTCCTTCAGCCTTCAGGCTGAGGGTCTCCCTAAAACAGCAGCAACAGAAAAAGTATCCATAGCTTCATCTCCTCAAAGGCCTGAACAGAACTGTCCTGCAGGCTTCAGAAAACACCGGCTGGCAAATTCTTAGGTAGAAAAAGGAAAACCAAGGTTGTAAAAAACAAATGTAGGAAACTGGTAGTTTTAACACAAACCTACTAAGTATCAGGTGCCTTCTATGCACTGTACCATGTTGTCCTCAGAACATCCCTGCTGTAGGGCTAGGGGTGAAGTGACTTGTACCGAGACACAGCCAGGGAACTGCCTTGCAGAGCACCCAGGCCACCGCCCCCAGTAAAAAAGATCACACAGGCACCGTGGCCTCTCAGAGCTGTTCTTGCGCCTCCTACCTCCTGGGGCTGAAGGAGAGGCTCACAGGGAGGACAGAGCGCTTCTAGGCAGCGGGTCTCCTCCACGTCGCCTATTGATGGTTTGTGGTGGTGACATGTGTGCCCCTTCGGTCACCTTCAAATGAGTGAGCTGTCTGGGTCCCCTCCTTCCATTTGCAACAAGCATAGGGCGACCTCATCAGAAGTGGGGTCCGGGTGAGGGTCCCTCACACCTGGTGGGGACACCAGGCAGTGTCCTCACTCCCCGAGTCCCCGTCCCCCAGGGATGCCATGCTCAGAGAGGTCAGCAGGCAGTCCCCCCACCCCACCGTCCACGCGCCAGCTTCCTGTGCAGAAATCCCTTGTATCGCTACAAAAAAAGTACACTGATCTCTTCAAGGGAGGTTTCCAGCTGTGCTCTAGAAAGCCAGATTAGGTCCAAAAATAAGCAATTCAGAAGCAATCTCATAGCTGAACTGGGAGTCTACTGGGGCCACTGGTAAAAGAACAAGCAGAAAAGTATTTTGATGATAAATGCTGTCATTGTTTTAAATCTGGCAGCGTTGGAAGAACTAACTTCAGATCCTTGAGATACATTTTTATTGAAACTGGAAAGTTGGATGGAAATGCCTGAGTCCTCTGGGGAAGGGGCTGCTTGCACCACAACGCCCCTAGTGAGGACGCCCCTCAATTGCAGGCAAAGTGTCTGGATCATAAATCACCCCCTGAGGGACCGACTTGTGAGTTTCTAGCAGGTATTTCAGTATATGTCACAAAATGTGATTGAATATTTTCATCTTTTTCCTTAGGTCATTAAAAACATTAAATAAAATATAAACATCTTACATATTATCATTTTACTATTTCTAAACATTTAACATATTCTCATTCTCATATTACTGGCACATAAACAAAAATAGTTATATCAAAAATATACAACTAAACATAGTAATGAAATCAAGAAAATTGATCATCTATAAAAATGTAAATGGCACATTATTTGGTATTTTTAACAAAAGTTGTCAGTGGCTCTCTTACAGTGAGAGAAGAATTTGTGTGTGTGTGTAAAATCGTCCAGAGTAAACCAATTGGACTGCATACTGGTCCATCTTTTTTGCATAAAGTTGAATGACTGAGTCAGTGATCTTGACTTTGAAATGTAAATAACTCAGATTGTAATTTTCTTAAATAGTGGTATAATTAGAGCATACCAACAAAAGTGCTGATATTCCAATACTTCAGACTGTGAAAGAAAAAGCACGATCATCACTGTGGAAAAGGTTTTTAGGATACATGTAAGTATTCGATATTCATTTCAAACTTGTCAATCACTGTGTCCTCTTTGCATGGCTATTTGAGGTGAATTATAGCCTTCATTTTGAGCAATACTAAGGGAATTATTCACAGCAAAAATATCTTAATGGGTTTCATCTTCTTCCAGTTAAAGGGTCTATACCTGAAATCTCAGACAGGACTGAAGTAAAAGACAGGGTCATGCCCACCACACCTGTGCATTTCAGAGCTGGTCTTCACTGTCCAATCCCACGATTGCTAACTTTAATGCAAAATTAAGACGACTTATGAATGTGTGAAATATATGCATACTCAAGGGAAAGGAACATCTTATATCGTGGCAAATCTTAAAGTAATTGATAAGTTTTAGGTATTTGGAGATCCTTGTTTCATAGGACACAATTTTTTTTAAAGATTTTATTTATTTTTGGAGAGATGGGGAGAGAGGGAGAAAGACAGGGAGAAAAACATCAATGGGTGGTTGCCTCTCACGTGCGCCCCCTACTGGGGTCCTGGCCCACAACCCAGACATGTGCCCTGACAGAGAATCAAACCAGGGACCTTTTGGTTGTAGGCTGGCACTCAACCCACTGAGCCACACCAGTTGGGACTTTTTATTTTATTTTTTATTTTGAAAGTACATTTATTAAAGCTGGTTTCGGTGAAACAAGGAAGGGCTTAGGATAGAAGAAGCACCAGGAGAGTGCCTGGCCGGAGCTGCCTAGGATTCTCAGTTCTTCGGGGAGAATTCGTTTGGTTTCTTGGGAGTGGAGGCCAAGTCATCTTCTAAGTGTTTACACTTCCTAAGTGTATTAGAACGTCAAAGCTCACACAGCCCACGCCTGCACTATACATTGTACTTTACTTTAGGAAATGGGTCCGAGCCAGAATACTGCTTTCGTCCCAACTCCAGCCTTAAAACACTGGCCACAACTGTCAGAATGACATGATTGACTAGAGAAACTCCAGGATTAGGTCTCCAGCCCCCGCCCCCCAGCCTCACCACGTGAGGGCGCATCCTGGGAGTCTGAGCCGCACTGACTACATGCCCCACCCATTAGCCCAACCCTAGATTATGTCTGTGATCATCCAGGAGGGCAGAGTGGCTTTGGTCAAAAAATGGGCACTCATGAAGTGCCTTCTCCAATCCACCTACACCGCATTACCCTGTTCACGCAGGCCGCTGCGAGTCTCCCAGCACGAAGCAAAATCGTAGCCCCAGCGTTGGCCAAGCCCCGGGACAACAGGGGAACCTGGAACGGGACACCTTGGGACGAACAGGCCAGCGCTGGGCCGCAGGCACACGTGAGAGCTAAGTGAGTTGAAATGTGAATAAGTAAAACTTTTCTAGTTTTAAAAAACAACTTAAAAGCATAAGATGCTAATTATTGCAAGCAATTGGCGAGTCTTCTGAAATCAGGTGGAAAGGCAGTTCAGGAGAAGAGCAGAAGTTGGAGCTGGGAAAGCGCCACCCTGCGCACATAGGCGGGGCCCCAGGAAGCCACGCCTCCGTGTGCAGCCGGGTCGGCTCACTGCCTCGCAGGAATCTGGTTGCAACCGGCTGGGCTGCGGGCTCTGGTTTCAGTTTTTAAAGTCCCGTGTTTGGCTTCTAGTCTGAGGCTGAAAATTTGCCTGGAGCGTGAATGGGTCGGATCGTTCTTACTCATCAGCTGGAATGCGTTTCCCCTGAACAGCATTTGTAAAGGCTGCTCCTTGTGAGCCATACAACAGAAAATGACCCGGACAGGTGCGAACAGTTCAGCCCAGAGGCACAGGGCGGAGGGGATGGGGGAGGGGAAGCCCAGCTACATGAGACAGCAGGGCAGGGACTGCGGGGAGCTAGCTGGACTGACAGTCCCTGCACTTGGTCATCCAAGAGCTGGGAGAGGCCGGCGAAGGCGCTGTGGGCGGAAGGACCCTGCTCAGCGGAAACACCCTCTCCCCGCGGTCCTGGCCGCCCAGCCTGACAAAGTGCCCGTGGGAGGTACACACCTATAACTCCCCGGAAGCTGCTGTGTTTCCAAGTTCATGCCTCGTGACCACGGCCCTGGTCCTCTGCGGAAGGACCACCTCAGGCAGCGGTTTGCCTGCGCAGCAGGACTTCAAGTCAGCCTCGCAGCCTTGCGAGCCCTTGAACAAGGAGGATATTGAACCGTCTGGGCTCCGGTTTCCACTCCTGTGTATGCCCCGTGCGTCGGGGACGCTAGGGCTGTGGTTTACCGCAAATCCATACGTCTACCCTCGGCCTGTGTCTCAGTCACCTCCTGCAATTACCTGAGTCTCCAGAGTCCCAAGTGCCCACAGACCAGAGGGGACAAGCCCTGTTGGCCGGAGCCTGGGGCAGTCCTTCCAGAACCAAAGCTGTGGGGCGACTCCGTGGTGGAGGTGGCCTGTTAGCTGTGAATGGCAGGCACCCAGGGGACAGAGTGGGCAGCACGGTCACTGATGCACGTGCACGGAGGTCTCAGGCCTCGCACCAACACAGTGGGGGTGGCCGTGGGAGCTGAAACAAACCACTCAGCTCTCAGAGACGCGGTCTCTCCTCCGTGACCCCAGGGTGTTACTACCTGTCTAGGCAAGGTGGCCAGGTGATTAATCTCGTCCTTTCGTCACCTATAGCAGGACTATGTCCCTGCTCTCTGCCTCATGGCAGGGCAGTGCCCGCGGGAAGCTCTGGGAGGAGGTTGTGGTGGCCCCTGTGTGCTCCTCGGACCCTCTCGGATGACATGATGCTCTGCCGTGGGAGGAACGTGCCATCAGCCGCTGACCATCAGTGGCACTCAGGAGGCTGTGTGGGGTGACCACAGCTGTCAGCTGAGGCGCCAAGCCGAACCAGCCGGACCAGCCTGCCAGGCAGGTCCACTGAGCCCCAGTGGCCCCGGAGGCCCACAGAGTGAGACCCAGGTGACTGCCAATTTGGGGCTGGCTTGTTTCCTAGTGTTTCATTGACGAGCGCTGACCGACGAACCAGCCCACTCCCAGATTGGTGCTGAGGTTCTCCTGAAACAGTGAATGTAAAAATGCTTTGCAGACTGCTTTTTAAAAAAGAAGTGTGTCTCCAAAGCGAGCTCTCCTTAAAGGCAGAAGCTTTCATTACTGTCCCTGAAAGAGTTCCTGGCACGAAACAGTGGCTCAGTGAGCATGATGCTGATCTCATTGAATGATGGACAGGTGGACAGATGGAATAGAATATGTGTGTAATGAGCTTGGAATAATTTCCACAATAGGAAAATTTTTCTTGGCTTCAAGTCATTCATTTCTGTTAAATGCCCCAGAGAACGATACATTTTTTGTCATCACACTTTATTTTGAAGATGGTCAGTGCCCGATACTTGGCATGATCATAGAACTTGCAGAAAACCAGAGGGAAAGAGATCTAAGAATAGGTTTCCCACTTTGGCCCGTGGCTAGTTTGTACAGGACCTTTAGCAAAGGCTTTTGGGAGTTTTACTAAAACTGGCATTCTGCCCCAAACTTGTTTCTCTCATGAAGTACATGTGCAGAGATAAACACTCCGCCGTGAGCACTGTCTGGTTCCATGCACATCTACATGGGCTGTATTTCCACCTGTCTGTCTGTCTATCTTTCTGTCTTCTGTCGCCGTGTGGAAAGAGAGATTTAGCAGAATGACCGGGGAACCGGTACTCTTACCAACCTTTCATTGATCTACCTCCCTCCCTCCCTATCATCTGCCTTCTGTCTATGCATCCATCTATCATTTATCTGTCGCCTACTGTCTATCTCTCCATCCATCCGTCTCCCCTCTTCCATCTCTCTATGCAGAGAGATCTGATGTGGTTTCCCCCCTACTGTTCTGTTCCAGGCGTCAGACACAGCTGTGTGGGAATCACTTGGATTGTTCTGAACCCAGGGCCCCAGACGCATGTGCTTTTTCGAGGCAGAGCCCAGTGATGGGGGCCTTCGTTCCTGGTATTGGTGGCAGGACCTCGGGCAGAACATAAAGCAAGGGGACCGGATCAGGTGAACTCTCAGTTCTCTGATATTTAACTGTTCCCTGTATCTTATAAAGGCAAACAAACAAACAAAAAACAGGAAGAAAAAAGAGGGCAGAAAGTGTTCAGCTGAGTCATTTGGTGGCTGTGCTGGGCTGCACAGGCCCGGCCAGCACCCATGCACTGTCCTTTCGGAGACACATCCGTGCGGTGATAGCTGTCATGCCCACACCATTCCCAGCCCGGGAAAGGGGTCAGACTGGCTCATCCCACATGTTGCTGAGGGACCTACCACCCTCAGAGGGCCAGCTGAGCGCAGCGCCTGCTCCCCGGTGGGAGGCTGTCCCCAGCCCGGAAGCCCAGGAGCCCTGCAGCCACAGGAAGTTGCTGCTGGTGTTCTGTTTTCTTGCTAGTTGTGGTGATGGTCAAAAGTTTCTCTAAAGTTGGGCGTTCCTGGCTCCAAATGCAGCTATCTGGATGCTTTTACAACCTCCTGTTAACCTTCCTTACCAGCCAGACAGGATCCCACAGCCATCTGCACCTCAGAGGCAGACGGGTAGCTCGGACTCCCCGCCAGCGTCCTGCTCTGCGGGTCTGCATCGGATCTGCACCATCTGTTCCCAAGTTCAGGGCAGCAAGGGGCATTTGGATCCCCCCCATGGTGGCGGTGGCGGCTCCGCACCTGCGTCTCACCCTACCGCGCCAGCGAGGTTCACTTACGATGTTAACTTGGAGACCAGGCCATTCGTGTGGCTTCTCTCTCACCTGCCGTTTCTCTGGGGTCACAGCTGGTGGCAGACTGGACAGTGTGATCCAGCCTAGGCCCTCACTGGGCTACAAGTTGTCATTCACTGTCCCCCACCCCATGGACCTGGGAAGCACCCTCACACCCTTGTCGATCGACCCTGAACTGTGCCCAGGGGGTGGGGGGTGGGTGGCTGCTGCTTCCCCTTGGTGCTTCAGGACCCTGGAAGCTACTGTGTTCCAAGTCACTGGTCGGGAACGAGGTTCCAAGCCTCCAGGCTGGGTTTTGCTGGCCAAAGCTCCCTGAAGCATGGCCACGACGGACACTGGCTGTTGGGACAGGGCCTTCCCTCTGCAGGTCTTCAGACCATCCCACCACATCACCTCTCTGCAGACGGGAAGTGGTGGCTAAGGGAAGTGACGGTGGGGAGCACGTGGCTGGGCTGAGGCGGGCAGAGCCGGACCCGCGGAGCGGCCACTCAGACTGCACCACGTCACCTCCTTGCTCCTTTGTCAACGCTTCCCTCTCAGCACACTGCTCAGAAAGGCCCGCCTGGTGCTCTCTTTGGCCCCTAATAGCCTAGGTGTCCTGGAGGGTGACAGGCTCCAGGAAGAGATGAATGGTCCCCCACACTTTAGTTCCCACTGCTGAGCTGGGAGATGCTCTGCGTTTTGCTGGGAAGCTGGTACGCGCACTGGGGATGGCCCCCCATCTTTCTTCTGTGTGATGCTGTTTCATTGTGATTGTGGCAGCTGCTGTGGTCCTGGGATGTCCCTGGTTGCTGTCATTCGGCCTCATGAGAGAGAGCTGTGGCCCTGTCCCCATGCCAGTGTCCCCAGGCCCCAGTGACACTCAGCACTTGTGCGCACAGCCCACCTCTGCAGCCACACCAGGTGGGAGGTGAGGCCGGCCCAGCAGGTCCAGACCCATAGGTGCGTCGGTGACGTGTGAGTAGACTGTCACAGCGGGCGAGGACATGTGGCCTGAGACAGGACAAGTTTCTCAGGACAGGAGTGGCTTCCCCTCCTGCTTTAGACCTGTGGCCCACAGCTGTCCAAACCCACATTCCTTAATCTCCTGGACCATCGGGCTGGGACAGCTGCTCATGGGTGGTGACCCCTGACTGCGGCTGGGTTGCCAGGGCCCCCCCAACCTCCTCACCTCTGTGGGCACAGGAGGCAGAGCTGTGGGAGGTGGGGCCGCAGGGGGCTGGGAAGGACCAGGTGTTCAGGGAGCAGGGACAGAGCCAAGCTCAGTGTGGGGCTGGGCTTCTGCCGGGTCCACACACAGCGGCTGACACTCGGGAGCCTTCTCCTGTCTTGTTCTCATGTAAAATGTCAAGCCAGTCACTGCCCAGCTGCATCCCCCTTTCCTGGCAGCTCACTGTGGAGCACAGGGCATTATGATTGGTGCCTGTGTTACAATTAGAGGGAACAAGCCATCTCGTGGCCTCCCGGGGACGTTGGTGTGCACGGCCCCCAGGGAAGATGCACGACAGTGACGAGATGCCTGCCCAGGGCTTTGCACCAGCAGGCACTTGATGAATGTTCATGGCGTCGATGGGAATGGGGAGGCAGGTGTGGTCATGCCCTGTCCATCCTGCCCAGCCTGACCTGACCTGTGTTGCACCTGCATGCTGAGGCGGAGCCACTGCCCTCCAGGGCCCAGGTTGGTCTGTGTCCTCCTGTGTCCTCATGGCCTGGGCTCAGGACCTCCTGAGGCTGCAGTGGGGGCGGGGGGTGGAGGGCACAGCTGGTCACAGGCCTAGGCCCTGCTTCCAGCTCAGACCCACTAAGCACATGGCTTCTGAGGAGGAACCAAGCGCCTGGGCCTGGATCCCTCCGTTCTGAGTGGCATGAAAGGCAGGCGCCACCCTGTGCTCTGTTGTACTCATTTCCATCCTTGTCCTCTCCTAACGGGGTAAGTCTGGGGCCGGGTTAGACCTATCCATGGTCCGCCCCACGGTCAAAAACAACGAAGATGCAGCCTCACCTGGCCTGGAAGCACATCACAGGAGGTCATTCCAAACCAAAAGGGAAGCTGGCGAAATCCACCCCCACTCCTCCCCCCCAGACCCGTGCCCTGCACTCTGCCCCTGTCTCTCTTTCAACTAAACAGGTTTCCCTTTGCCTAGTGCACCCCCTGCTCCCCCCAGGGCCTCTCTTTATTACTAATAATGTGACACAACCCCTGGACATGACCCATCCTCTCCTCCTCAAGCGCCTCACCTGTGCTAGCGTGACGCCGGCGGCGTGAGCCAGAGCTGCTCTGCGGGGCCACGCGTCCCTCCAGGTGCCCGTCTGCCAGGCGCCCAGGGCCAGGAAGGGGCACCTCCCCTGTGTGGCCCCATTGCCAAAGCCACGTGCTGCCTGTGGATGACCCAGGGTCGCAAGCAGGGCAAGGACGGGACTTGGGATGAGAGGCAGCTCACCGATCACCGCGACAGTGCCCAGTCATTGTGATGGCTGAATCAGGGCTTGGACAGTCCTGAAAAGCCAGTACAATGGGGTCCAGGAAGAATAAAAGTGGAGACCTGAACTTAGGTTACACATCCAAACATGTAGGAAATCGGAGGAACCACTTGGGACCTCGGAGGCGTGACAGGGCTCAGGGCCTGATTTGGTCCTGTCTCCCCTCATGCAGGGAGGAACCTCTGGCTGGTCACTCACACCTTGACCCTAACACCCCCACATGTAGGACACCAAGCCGTATGTCCTCCTGTACTAGGGAATAAAAGAGGCAGTTCACATGGGATCCTGGTGCACACAGGGCCCCATGAACACGCCCCAGCTTAAGGGAGGAAGGCCAGGATGCAGTCCATGGGGGTATTTATTAGCTGACAGTCTAAGGAAGTGATGTGACAGTTGGCAGGTGTGGTGAAACAGCCGGGATGGCCACTGTCCCCAGAGCCCTGGCCCACAGAGGCCCGTGCTGGCTGAAGGGCAGAGGTCGGACTCCCAGTGCCCGGAGAATTTGGTCTCCCTGGGGCCTATTGCTGGTCACGGCTCTGCCTCCCTGTCCCAGGAAGCCCGGGGGCGCCGGGACTTTCTTTTCTCATCCTCCTCCTCAGCCTGGGTAAGAAATCCAGAGAAGTCCAGGGTCTTGGGGATCAGCAGTGAGGATGCAGAGGACGCGAGCAGAGGGCACATGCAGTGCCAGGATGGGAGGCGGGTAGCGTCGCTCACCCCACCCCTGCCCTCCCGCGGGCTGCCGCACACCACACATCAGGAAGGTGGGGGGACACCCCTGACCTCGGGCTGCACGCGGGTCTCGGCGCTGCAGGTGTGCTGACACCGGTTGCTCGTGTCAGAGCAGAGGACAGTGGTGAGCAGGGGACGCAGAGTGTCCCTGTCCCTGCTCCTGTCCCGCCGGCCCCCCATCAGCAGCCAAATGCACTCAACGCGCCATGACAACCTTCTGACTAGGACTGAAGCCACCAGGAAGACGAGGCTCAGACGTGTTTTCTGAAATGCATGGCATTGGGACACTCTGGTGGCAAAGGCCACGATCGCGAACCAGAGTGGCTCATGGTCCAGCTCCGGCCGCCCTACAGGGACCCAGAACGCCAGGGGCCTCTGGGTGCACCGGCAGCAGCTGCAGGCTGGGTGCCGTGGTCTCTTCTCAGCAAAGACAAAGTCACTTGTTACAGAAAAATATTCCAAACCATTCCCCATTTTGAATTGCCCGGACCTTTTCTCTCAGAGGCATTGCAAGGGACTTGGCGGACGTCTCCTGTCTTGCCACAGCTCCATGCCTTCTGTCCCTCCCTCTGTTCTCCCCACGTCCTGTCAAAAACAGCCAGAACAGCGGTTCATTAACTTTCAGGATTTTGACAAGCCTATTGCTTAACACAACCATTATTAAATTTAAACTACGTAAACTCCCAGTTGAACACATTCCATTTTAAAATGTGAGAAGTAGTCAGGACACCCCACTCCCTAACGGCGTCACTGCACGTGACTCTTGCCCAGCTTCGGACATCACTCACACCGGGGCTGCGACGGGCAGCCGGGCCAGGTGAGGACAGGCCCCGCCCCGCCGCAGCGGCAGGATTTTACACCGCAGGCATTGGCGGACGCTGCAGGCTGGGCTGGGTTTGCTCCTCTGCAGGTGCCCTCCGCTGGAGAGGGCAACGGAGGAAGGTGCGTGGTGTGGGCGGAACGTGGGCTCGGTGTTCCGTTCAGAGGCTGACACAGGCTGCGGTCCACTGTGTGGGGTGAAGGGGGGAGGAGTGTCAGGGGATCGCAGACCGGACCAGCGACAGCACATTCACAGGGAGCGGGGGCAGCGTGCGGCCTGGCCCGGCAGACTCCCATCCGACAGAGCCAGTGAGAGGACCCTGGGAAGATCGACTCGCCGTGAGAAAGTCAGGGCCGAGAGTGCTTGTGTTTTATTGTCACCGGGAATTGTGTGCCTCATTCCCTCTATGTCTGTGAATCTTACATAAACTGCCCTGGCTGGTATGGCTCAGTGAGTTGTGCACCACCCCACAAGGCAAAGGGTCACCGGTTCAATTCCCAGTCAGAGCACGTGCCTGGGTTGCTGGTTGGGTCCCCGGCCGGGGTGTGTGAGAGAGGCAACTGATCGACATTTCTCTCTCACATCCATATTTCTCTCCTTCCCTTTCTCTCTCCCCTCCCCTCTCTCTAAAAACAAATAAAATCTTTTAAAGCATTACATAAATTTCTGTATGTCACATGCACACGTTTTCAGTGTGTGAGCACACTGCTGTGCACACAAATACAGAGCCTGAAAGCACGGGTGTGATTCCAGCGTCTCCACCCCTAGCACCAGCGTGCGAACGTGCCGCGAAGGAGACAGAGAGGCTGGGGCCACGGTCGCTGCGCCGCTCAGCTCACTCCCCTCGCCAGGCCAGCCAGGCCCGGGCCCAGCACCCTGCGTCAGCGCACCGGGGCCTCGGAGCTCCACTGCCCGGGCTCCTCAGGAGCTTTGGTGCGTGTCACGGTTGCACAGCACCAGCTGTACCAGGTACTTTACAAAGTGCTTCCCCTCCCCTCACACGAGGGACCGTTTGTGACAACTGCCATCGGTGTCCGTCTTCAGTGGGAGCGATGGGCCCACGGTGCCCTTGGGGTGTCTCGCAGAAAGGGGCTGTCCCCACACAGGCCTGGTCTTGGGGCAAGCACATCGTCAGGGCCTCTGGAGAAACTGCCCAGCTGGGGATCATGTACATAGGAGAGCTGGTGTCCCTGGGGGCCGTGAAGTCGCACCAGCTGCTGACTATGGGCTGGAGACCAGGACAGCCAATGGGGTTCAGCTCGAGACCAGGGACCTGAGGCCCAGGAGGCCAACGGTGTGAACCCAGCCCAGCAGCAGGAAGAGAGGAGGCGAGGCATCCCTCCTTGGCTCTGCTCGGCCCCTGATGGATAGAGTGAGCCCCCTCCCCAGGTTGGGATGGTGGTCTGCCTTCCTGTGCCCACAGACCCAGATGCTGGCCTCTCCTGGATACCCCGTCACAGACACAGCCAGAACACGGGTGAGGGGGCCTGGGTGCCCGTGGCTGGTCCTGCGGCCACATACAGTTGACCTCGTGGTGAGTAAGCAGAGGTCGCTGCAGAGTCGGGTGAAATCGCCGTGGCGTCCCAGACAGGAAAAGAGCGTTTAGGACTCGCAGAAACTGCGTCTCTGCTCACGGCTGAGTTGCCATTCAGAGTCAGTGAAGGACAGGACTGACCTCACCTGTGGTCAGCTTTCCCACCTCAGCAATCGATGTTTTCTTTGTCCCTGGTCGGCTTCCCACCCCAGGCCCAGAGCGAGGGACGTCTGAGTGCAGGGAGCCCGGGCCACCCATCCCCACCCGGAGCCCGTGCCCCTTGTCACAATGTCAGGGCCTGAGACCTCGGGCTTCCCCAGCCAAAGGCACTTTAATAGAATCGTATTTCCATTTCACACTCTCTCTAGAGAATGTCAAACTAAAAACCAAAAATCAATTAAAAGATTTTAAAAATGGCCTAAGAGAGAAGCAGTATGTGCATGAAGAAAAATAAAATGCAACGAAAGATAAAGTGGGTCCCCCCACAGGGTCTGCCCTCCTCCCCCTCCTCACCTTCCCCTCCAGAGTTCCAGACCCCAGGTCCTGCCTTTGGAGCTCGAACAGTTTCCCTGGGGGGGCAGGGGGCGGGCGCTGGGTGAGCGAACAAGGCAAATGGTGCCCGGGGGGCGAGCTGGGCGCTGTGAGCGGTGGCCGACCCTGGTCCCAGCTGCCCTCCTTCCTCCTCCCCGAGAGGAGCTCATTCCTCTGAGCCCTCCGACGGCAGGGCCAGGCCTCAGAAACGCGGCAGCTTGTGGTGTTCCGTCCGGGCGAAGCATTCTGGTTCTTGCATGCAGAAGAGGGGAGTCTGTGTGTCCCCTGCCTTGTTGCCCACGTGCTCACAGCCCCAGCAGTTGCCGGGAGGCTGCGTGAAGCTCAGGACGTGCTGAGGTGGGAGGGACGACCGCCAGCCACGCTGCTCACATTGTCCAGGCCCCAGGGAGGCCCGGGTCCCACTGAAGTCCGACGCTCCCTTGGCTCCTCACTTCCCGAGACCCCAGGGGCTCCGAGTCGCTGCGAGCACTCTTCCCTGTGGTCTCACTCACTGCATCCACAGTCAGGACTGACCACGGAGCAGCTTCACACCTGGACTCCTAGAAATCTGGGCCTTGTGAAATTGTGAAACCAAGGAATTTGAAACGGAAAGCAGTGAACGGGGCACTGCCCTCAGGCAAGGAGGCCCCAGGGCACTGGAACTCCCTGCGCTGCCACCTGTGACCTGGAGAAGAGCCCCGTACAGGGACACAGGCAGGGGCCGGCTGGAGGAAGCAAGCTGGGGCGGATGGAGATTGACGCAGGGTGGAAACTTCTGTGTGGCCAAAGAAAGGGGACAAACCTCAGTGAGGACCTGATGAGGGGATGTGACGTGAGCAGCACATGGGCCCCCCAGGGTGTCAGGCTTCTGGGCTGCTTTCTGACCCGATCACTCAGGACTGTTTCAGGAAGCGGATGTCCTTGACTTGAAAGCTGTCCCCTTGCGTGCATTTATGGCGCTGGTCTCAGGGAGGAAATTCCACCCGCCCACCCTCCTCGACCACCTGAGAAACGCCAACCCACAGTGTGTAAACATTAAGCACGGCTGGGCACTGCTGACGGGCCCGCCTGCGTCCCTCCAGGGCTGCCCTCTGCGACCAGCAGCACAATGGGCTCAACCGGCCGGAATGACGCGCGCCGCCAGGCCTTGGCGCGGCCGGCCTCCAGGACAAAGCCCCGTGGCCTGCTCTCGCAGCGCACTTTGTCCCTGCTGGCCGTCCTTTGTGATGCGGTGTGGGAAAAATCCCAATGAGCTGCCCACTCACTCGCGCGCTAGAAATCCTTGTCCTAGAGAGTCGCCCCTCCCTCCACGTGGGGGCTCCTGATGACGCAGCAAACGTCACGGCTTCATTTCCTAGGCAACAGGCCATCAGAGGAAAATCAGGTCCTGCAGGAAGGGGATTTGACAGAAGAGAGAGGGATCGGAGACACTGAGTAGGGAGCCTGCTGGACAAGGTGTCATGGCTGACGGCTGTCCACAGAAGAAGGAGAAAGGGCTGAGTCCCGCCAAGCCCAGGAAGGTGATGCCCGCCCTGCAGGCCCTTCCGGAACCCTCCCGGGCCTCCCTTCCCACGCCAAATGCTCCCTTCCCGTGCGATGGGCTCCATTGTGAAGCCCGATGAAGTCATTAAAACTGGCAGAGAGGCAGAATCCTCCAGAAATGTGAAAATCGTCTGGGAGATGGACGCATTTAGATGCATCGCTGACCAAAGTGCACGGCAGTGTGGGCAGACATAGGAAAAACACTTGGAGCCAGGTAAGATGCTCAGTGCCCGCCGGCGGCCTCCTGGCGGTGGTGAAGTTGCTGAAATCCCAATAGAAATCCTCGAGCCAGCATGTTTGTCGGCTGTGCCTGCACCGCCTCCCCAGGGGGTGGGCTGCCCTGGCCTGGTCTCCCTGAGATGCTTCATGTCCCACTTGGGATCCTGCTCTGAATGTCTGCGTTCCCTCCCGGGACAGTCTCTGTCTCCCAGGGCACAGCCATTCCTGACAGGCAACAAACAGGTCTTTAGAGACAAGCGTGTTTTGGATTAGTGTGGCTCTGAGGTACAGGAAGAATGAATTCTTTCCCACCTGGCCTGGAATGCTCCCCGTCCGGTGTGGGGGTGGGAACACTCAGGGCAGGGGACGGGAGGGACAGCAGACAGGTCCCACAGTGCTGGGAGGACCACGGACACTGTGACAGGCGGAAGCCAAAATGCGAGTTCAGCCTGGAAAGAAAAATGCCCAGCACGTCAGTGCCGATACGCCCAATCCCGGCCCCCACCCCGCAGAAGGGTCCAGGGGGCAGGATCCCTCCACCTGCAGCCTCCCTGAGCCCCCCAGCTGGTGGGCAGTTTTCGGGTGATCTGTACTTTTCTCATTTCCTCCCTGTCGAAGGAGTCGGGTGCAGTGGGATGGGGGGCGTGGAGAGGGGGAGCCAGGAGGGCTACAGGGACCGGCAAAGGGGACCTGGGCCGGCCCACATGCTCTCCGGGGGAGGAGAGAGGGATGCTTGGCCCCTCTTGGTGGCCTGAGCTTCACTTGCCTTCCGGTAACACTGGGGTGCTCCGGGGCGGTGCCTGTACCCCGAACGTTTTATAAACAGAACTGAGCCTGAAAGAAATGAATAGTTTGGCTTCTGCTTGTCAGGCGCAGGCGTTTGCATAGGCCGCGTAATGGCGGCTCGCCACCGCCAGCCACGGTCTCTGGGGCGTTTCACGACTTGGCCGTTCAAAGTTCATGTGTGATCTGATCTTCCGCTTAGAAACAACCAGGAAGAAGTTCGAGCACCTATTTCATAGCCTCGATGCAAACAGCCATCCAAGTGTAGACACAGCTGATGGGGAAGCGGTGGTCCCACTGATGCACTGGACAAAGGACTGTGCACGCTCCAGGTTTTTTAAAACCCCAATTCTTCTTTAGAAAGTGGTCCTATGACCCCTAGAGTGTTAGATGGCTGTTTGTTTAAGACTTTGCAGCTGACTTGAGAGTGGGCACGGTGCTCTCGCTTGTTTTGCTAGGACAGCGCGGCCTCCGGAGGAAATGAAGTGCATTTCTTGAGCTGGAGAGGCAGAAGGGACACTGCTCGCCACCTTTCGATGAGATGACGACGCTGAGCGAGGACAGGACAGAGAGGGTGGCGCTGGACGTGGGGCATCAAGCAGGCAAACAGTATAAACCCTTTTCCTTCAGGGACTCTGGACACTTGGCCATCAAAACACCCACTTTTATCCAGCTCCCACTGTGAGTTCAAAACTCAAAACACAAGTCACAACCAGTGCCATGGCTACGATGGCCAGAGAAAGATGAAGCCCGTGTCTGAACCCATGTGGGTGGGCCGTGGAAGAATAGGAGATGCACCCAGGGAGCCTCTTTCTCGAGCTCCTTTAAGAAATCCCGTAAATGTGTGAGCTGGCAGCGATGTGGGGAAGGAGAGAGCAGCCATCGGGGGCGGTTCTGGCCACGGCAGGGAGGGAAACAGAGGCAGAGCCCACCCCGGTCCGCCCGCAGTGGGGCTTGTCAGGGCACAGTCACCTTCTCGGGGGCTCTGGTGACGGTGCCTTGAGGATCAGTCTCCAAAGGCTGCAGCCAGCAGCTGTGGACGCCGCCAGCCTCCAGGGACGCAGGCTACCGCAGGGTCCCCGTGACGAATGCCTACAATCAGGAAATGCGTTTCCCCAGAGCTCCACAGGTGGCCACCAGTTTTGCTTCTGTTCATCTCTGTGACGGGATTGGGAGTTTGTTCCAGGCAGGGGTTTGTGCCTCCATATTTGATTTATGAAAAAAATCAAAGCTCCCAAAAGTTCAGAACAACCTTAAACCATGCAGTAAATCACCTCAAATGAAAATCCACCCCCTCCGATTTTTCACTATTTTCTGACCTGGTCTCTGCTTTAGTTTTGCACTCGTGGGGTTCGCGTGAACCCAGACGGACAGTTGCCAGACCAAGTGAATAAAAAATACATGAGGCTCGGTCACAGGTGAATTTCAGATAAACAACAAATGCATTTTTAGAATAGCTATGTTTTTCGTGATATTTGGTACATACTTACATTAAAAATATTCCTTCTCCATCTGAAATTTACACTTGACTGGGTGTCTTCTATTTGACATGAAATCTGAACCAGAGGATTATAGAAACTAGGCCCCTCTGCACCCAATGAGGGGAATGATGCTCGGCTGCCCTGGTGACAAGGACAGGTGTCTCAGGCCCCCACCCCTCCACTAAGCCCTGCCCCAAGGCTCCGTCCCCGATGCACCTGCTGTGTAGCACATGGGCTGCCACCTCGCGGACACCCTCAGGGTCGAGCCTGTCCCTCCCCCCAGCCCGCCGCACCCACCCGAGCCCGAGCCCGGCTGACTCGGGGGCGTAGATGACCTCAGCCTCCGCTAAAGACTCGGACCTCAGCACTCAAGGGCCAGTTCCCAATACTCTAGTCAGGGAGCTCTTATTAGTTGTTTTTAAATTTTAAACTAAAAAATGGTTATTGATTTTGGTATTTTAAGCAAAAAAATACAGTGTTTGTATTTCGTGTATAATAAACATGTGTGGAAGGAAGGAAGGAAGGGAGAAGGAAGGAAGGAGTGAATCAAGGTTAGAAAGAGCTGAGTTCCCACAGCATCAGAAAGTGATGCTTCCATGATTATATTACAAATCCTTTTAAAAAGTGCTCACTGCCTCCTGGATATTTAGAGGTGGTTCCAGCAGAAGAATACAAAGTGGGCCACTCTTTGGGGCATCCGTTCTGCTTTAGCCGACTGCCAGTTGTCCCGGCCTGCTCCAGTGATACTAGGAAGGTGGGCCGGCACCCCGTGTCAGGTTAAATCGGAGTTAAAGCCAAATGAGTGGACAGCGACAGAGACAGAAATAGGAGCCCCTGGTACATCCTTCCCGATAGGTGCCCGGTGTTGGATGAGTGAGTGAGTGAGTGAGCGAGTGAGTGAGTGAACAAATGAGAAGGAAAGAGACCATCAATATGTCGATTGAGTGAACATCCGTTCACACATTCCAGCTCCACTCACCTCCAAAACAACCCCAAATGACCAGAAAAGGCGATTCTGTCGTCGCTCTTCTGTAAGGAGGGTTTTGACTTTGTCACCCAGCCCGCTCTGGAACTCAGGGCACAGCCTCCTACGGCTGCTGAAACGGAGCACCACATGCTGACCAGCTTCAAACCAGAGATGCACATGCACCCCCTGGAGGCCAGGTGTCCAGAACAGGTATGGGCGGGGCTGCGCTCCTCGGAGACCAGGGTGCCCGCCTGCTTCTCCCAGCTCCTAGCAGGCCACCGTCCTTGATGTGTCTGTCCCCCCGCTCACAGCTGTGTCACTCCAATCTCTTCCTGTCATCACATGGTCATCTTCCTGTGGTCTGTTTCCAGTGTTCTCTTCTTACAAGGACACGGGTCGTGTGGACTAGGGCTCCCTCTAACGACCTCGCTGCAGCTCTGTGACGTTGGCTGAGACCTCATTTTCAGGCACCTTGTTACAGGCACCAGGGTCAGGGCTTCAACATATCTTTCTGGGGGACATAATTCAACCTGTAGTATTAAATATAACCTGTCACACACACCAGTCATCCTACGGAACCGAACGACAGCAGCTACGTACTGTCATCCAAGCCAGTTACCTGGAGAGGCCAGGGGACGAGAAACTGGTTTCCCATCATAAAATGCACAGAGTCTGGGGCCCCCACTCGTTCTCCCAGCGCCATCTGTAAGGCATCAGCAGGTGCTCATGAAACGCTTTCCAGATAAAAGTGTGTAACTAGGTGAACGACCAAGCGAACAAGTCAGGAGCCCGCGAACATGGAATAATTATCGGTCAGCACGGGTTCACACACAGATGGGCCATGTTCCACTGGAGCGGGGACGAGGTCAGCGACAGTAATCACCATGATTTCTGAGCCACAGGAAAGGATGAAAACGTGGCCAATGGCACGGCCTCGCAACCAGTCCTCACCACCCAGTGTGGCACACGTACCCCTCACTCAGTGGCAGCGCAAGTCCCTTTGCTCGGTCATAGACACGTATCCCGGATTTCTTTACGCGTGACAACGAGAAGGAACATACAGGTTCTCCAAATGGCTGGCTCTTTTCAGGCGTCTCCGAGTCAGCGTCTGGGTTTCGGGAGCCGTGTGCCGGCATGCTGCGCCCACGGCCAGGCTTTCCACACGCGCCACTGGGGCAGGGCCGGGCAGGTGGCCGGCCTCCCATGTGGGCTCCATGTGGTCCTAGGGGCTCTCAGGTGGCTGACATCCTCCTGTTCTTTGTGATGCTCTTCCTTAGACCCTTCAAAGGAAAAGCTCCCAGGAAATAACTACACTCATGTCAGCCCTCAGGGGACCCAGGGTGTCGGGGGGTGGACGGTGCAGGGACTGGGGACACTCACAGAGCTGAGTCTTGGTTTTGTGAGCTTCCCCAGCACTGCAAAGGTGCTTCCAGCTGCAGTTGGAACTGGTGGGAAGACCTTTCCTTAGGCTGGGGAAGTTAGATGTGAACAAGGAAAGTTCGTGCGCGGCTCTGGGGACCCGGGGAGGCCAACGGGCCACCTGCCAGCAGGGGCTGGCACAGGCTGAGGCCCTGTTAGGGGACGCCTGCCTCATCCCGCCCTGGGACAGGCAGCCCCTTGTCCCTTTACTGAAGGGAGCAATGTCTCACGTGGCCTGCGATTGAAATGAGAATCGACGGAGGCGCACATACATCAGGCCGCACGAATGTTTAGCAGCACTTTCAACGTCACAAATCCATCTCTTTTAGGCGCGGGGTGGTGGGAAGGGCTAGACCGAGCCCTGGGTTCCCAAGGAATGTATGGGTGGCCTTGGGCTGGAGTGTCACCTTCCTGGCCCCCCACTTGTGCCTGTGGCACTTAGGACTCTCGGTTGCCCCTTGATGCGTTGTGGACAGTGTGCACCTCACCCTTCTTGCAGAATGGTTGCTGATGAACCAGAGGCACCATCCCCAGCCCCCTCTGCCTGCACTGCTGTGACCTTTGGGGGTTGTCAGGTGCGCCCCCAAAGAACCTCCCAGTTCTTCTAGCTCGATCTCTTTTCCAAAATGAGAACGTTTCGCTCATATCTCTGCCTTCCAATAAGCCCTTCTCCGGGGACTCGCCCAGGCCCAAGCACAGCAGCCGGTCCCACCCCTAACTCAGAGGGCAGGGGTCTTCCTGCCCCCAGCTGTGGCAGACAGGGGACAGCACGCTGCGTCCTGGACCAGACCAGCAGCAGGGAGCGGCAGCGCCCGTACGCTGACTCGGGACTGCGGCCGTCACAGGTGAGGGCACTTAAAACTCAGCAGGCAGCAGGCAATGTCGTGATGAATGGCAAGGAACAGGCACAGAGAGGTTATTGAAAAGAAAGTATCTAGGGTTCTCAACTCCATAGTTACAGTCAAGCGGATGTGACGTTAACGACCGCGAGGGGGCGTTTTCCACGATCGGCAAAGAGGAAACGCTCCGTCCTGCCTCCAAGAGGCTGGGAGGGCGCAGGCCCAGAGTCGCGCGGCCGGCGGGACGGGAAGGGAGCGGCTGAGGCGGAGGGAAGTCGGCCACAGCGCTCGAGTCTGAGAAGAGGCGTCTTTACCCTCCAGCCGCGCGGCTAGAACAGTAAGTCACTGTGCGATTCTTAAACGTCCCGCTTTTAGGACCAACCTGACTCGCTACAAGTTCCTGAGGATCCCAAAAGCGACTGGTATTTACTGTATTTAAAATTAAAGTGAGACATTTAAAGATATCCACTATAACATAACAGTAACTTTATTGATAATATAAATAACGTATTCTTACTTCAAAATGTGTTAGAAGTGAAAAAACAAAGAGGGCAGTTTTTACATGTTTGCGAATCTCTCCAACGTCTGGCCTGAGAAGGGGCCTCTGGGCCCCACACTCGCGTCCGCATCCAGCCCAGCGGCGCTGCCCTGGGGAGTCTGCGGAGGGACGGGCTCCGGGCGGGGTGGGCTCCTTGCCGGCCCTGGAAGGGCCTGGTCCACCGAGTGCTGTTGGGACAGCACAGGGGGCGGAGATCGCGCATCCCCGAGGAGGGCTGGTTACGTAGGTGGCGGTGGATGCCGTGCAGCCCCCGAAGCGAACGAGGTCAGACCCGCGCAATAGGGGTCAGCGCTGAGGTGCTGGGGTTGTGACGTGGGAGTGCAGGGCAGTTGTTACTAGCAAAGTGAAAAAACAGAAACAGAAGTGCTGCGGGGGAATTTGCGATCGTCGTCCATCACGGACGTGCTCCTGTGAAAAATACGTCTGGAGGGAAAGGCAATCAGATGCTTTCTACCCACGGCTGCCTTCCCTGACGGGCTGGGGGCTGCGGGCTGCGGGCTGGGGCTCGGGCTTTGGCAGGCTCACTTTTAACCGCATTGTCTGGTGAATGACTGATGGCTGTGAACACAGACGCGCAGCCCGTTTTGCCAGGTTACTCTGAGGATGAGATGAATCGGTGCCTGGGAGAACGCCCAGCGCTCGCAGGTATGCAGGACAGGCAGTGCTTTGGAAGACAGTATGCTGGTTCCTCAAAACACAAAAAGTGGGACTGCCTTGTGACCCAGCGATTCCACCGCAGGGCATTTATTCAAAGAAACACACTGCACTAATCTGAAGAGATAAGTGCCCTTGCGGTCCCTGCCGTGTTGTTGGCGATGGCCAAGGTGCAGAAGCGGCCTGACGGACAAGACGGTGAATCAGCTCAGCACACACACCACACAGCCTGTCACTCAGCCACATGAAATAGTGAAACCCTACCACTGGGGACAGCGTGGATGGGCCTAGAGGGTATTGTGCCAAGTGAAATAAGTCAGGCAGAGAAAGAAAAACACCACATGATTTCATTTCTGTGTGGAAGCTAAACAGCAGAATAAACAAACAAACCAAGAGGAAGCAAAAACAGTCTCATGGACACAGCCTGATGGTTGCCAGCAGAGAGGGGGGTGGGGTCTGGGTGGAAAAGGTGAGGGGACTGAGAGGTACAAGATTCGAGGTCACAGAACAGCCCCGGGACGTGAAAGCGGCTCAGGGAACAGAGTCGATAATACTACAGTGACAGTGTGCGGTGCCAGGTGGGCCCTGGGGACATCGGGGACACTTTGTAAAGTGCATGATTGTCTAACCTCTATGCTGCACCCCTGAAACTAACACAAAACAATATTGGACATAAACTTTAATTGAAAAAGAAATAAAGAAATTGCTGTTAAAACCAACACTATATGTATAACAACCCCAGGTTTCGTTATGTTTGGTCTCCGGGCCGTCCACCTCGGGGTCCCCCTGTGTGACCAGCCGCTCACAGCCACCTCTCCCAAAGCAGCCGCTGTCCCAGGCCGGGCGGGAGCAGCACACAATGATGCCTAGCCTTCAAAACTGCTTAAGCGTCTGTTTTCAGGTGTTAAACACTTCTTGCAGGTGACTTTTGCTAATTAAAGCATGTTAAAAGAGCGCCTTTTCTTTTCCCCATGGGTCGGATTAATTCCCTTTGGAGAGACCCTTCCAAGAACCGTGCCCCTGCTGAGGGCTGGTACCAGAGAGGGTGAGAGTCAGCGCTGCCAAGCTCGCCCTCGTGGGGGTGGGGGGGTTGGGGGCGTCCCTTCTTCTCTGAGGGTTTATCCCCGCCCTGGTTTTGCTTCCAGCGCCTTCCACACACGCTCTCCCGGCCCGGCCCGTGGAGGCCAGCCCACAGGTGACTGCTGTTCACTTGGTGCGCAGTCAGTCATTGCCCCGTCGCACCTGGTCTCAGATTCCCGAGATTTTAGGTGATGCCAATGTTTCTTCCTCGGTGTTACTCAACAGTCACAGTCTGAACCGAAGATTCAATGTATTTGGGAAGAATGCTCCACCCACCAAAAATTCAACATTGCTTTGTTCTGTGGTCTAAACAGCCGAGAAGAAAACAAGCATTTGACAGCCACCACCGTGTGCGGTGATCTCGTCCCTCCTTCACCTGGCTGTCGCACCTGGTGGTACCCACATCCTGGGGCTTCTGGGCTAGAGCGCGTGTGCTTGGTCTCAGGGTCTGAAGCCAGGCGATGGTGGGCTTGTTAAAACCACACCATCATGCCCAGGGCCCTGTGTGGCATCTGCTGAGGTTTCTGGTCTGTTCCTCTCTGAGTGCGTTCATTCATTCATGCATTCATTCATTCATTCATGTATTCCTAAGTCTGCAGAAGGGTGACTATGTAGGTACTAGAGGGTAAAGTGACAATGACCAAGACATGACTCAAAGGCAGACTCAGAAACCACTTCAATTTCCATTTGCCTTTGACTGTCCCTCTCCTGGCTGGAGAAAGATAGAAAGACAGGAAGTGGGGGAGGGAGGGAGGAAGATAGGAAGGGAGGGAGGGAAGGAAGGAAAGACATGGTGCTATAGCCCTTTTCTTAGCCCTAGACATCTCTCTCGTGATAATCCCACAAATCACAAACTTCCTTAAATGTCTCCGTGGATTTGTTAAGTTTATTAAAACCTGATCAGATCTAGTTGGGCCCTTTGGCCGTTTCTGAGCTCAAGCCATGCCCAGGGGCACGGTGTGTTTATCGGCAGGCCGGGTCTCCGTGCGCATGCCCAGACCTGGGAGGCCTCTGCTGGACCCGCCTAAACCACAGGGATGGGGGTGACTCCCCTGAGGAACTCGGGGTGCTGTAACAACACAGGGGTGAGGGGGTCAATTCCAGGTAAGCAAACAGATGCCCAGCACACAGGCGGGGGCCTTGTGGGCGAAGGCAGGGGCTCGTTGTGCACTGGCAGTTTTTGTGGACCAGTGTCTGTGTTCGCTCCTCCTGACTTGGAATGATTACCTGCCGGGTTGTTTGAGGGAAGCGTTAGCTAAGATTTATTCTTCGACTACGAGGAATTGTCTTTTGGACAGTCTGATCTTTCCTCATTGTTTTTACTGCTGTGCAACATCATGGAATATTTCTAATAAAACCAACCAGAGTAAATTCATTTGTCTTTCATTTTCTCTATGCTTCTCTTTATTCCTTCCTCCATTTTTCTTTGTCCTTGCCCATTTCATTTCCTATTCCATTCTTTCTCTGCTTCCAAATGTCTAAATAATTTTGGCAATATAGCAGGCTGCTTGACGTTTACTTTGTTGGAACAAGGGAAAGGATGGATGGTTGGTGAATGGGTGGGTGGGTGGCTGCGTGGGTGGCTGCGTGGGTGGATGGACTGAGGCATGGATGTATTGTCAGTCACTGCAATAAATGCATTGGTTAATATTCCAGTGAATGACCCAGTGCTTGATGAGTGAGCAAATATGCCTAACGAGTCTGGCTGAAAGGCCTTGCTTGTCACTGCCGTGTGGGAGAGTCACAGTGGAGTGTGGCTCAATGTCGGTGAGGGTCCTAGACAGGGAAGGTTCCCCTCTGAAGCCAATACTGAGCTCTAGAAGCTTGTTTTCTGGAATCATCTGAGTACTTTCTTTGGCAAGAGAGACTTTCTGTTGAGAGCAAAACCTGACTTTGTAAGTCCCTGTGCGTTTGTGCTCTTTGTCACCGTGTAATCACCAAAGACCGAGGCTATCTGTGGAGCGAAGAACGTTCCGGGATTTCTTTTTAATGGAGGAACCTAAGCTGCACGGTAAATGGAAATGTAACTAGTAGCTCTGACCCCTTTGCCTGCTGGACTGTGGAAGGCTTAACCCCCAAAGAAAGCAGCTGAGTGCGGAAGCAGGATTTGGAAACACAGGCGCTGCGACCGGAGGGACTCTGCACAGACATGGTCTGCACGAGGGGTCTCTGAAACATTGTCCTGCCGGGCGGCGAGACCCAGCGATTGTGCTGGGTATGGACCAGCCCCCGGCATGTTCCACTTTCCTCCTGGTCCAAGGGCTCGGGACAGGCTCCGGAGCCTGACCCCACAGGCGCAGGGCACGCAGGCCGCCCACAATGCCGCCCCTCTCTGCTGCCGGGAGCCAGGTCTCCCACAGGGGCCTTGTCTGTGTCGGGTTTGAACATGTCCTGGGAGAGGGGTGGCTTGGGGGAAGGCTGCATTTCAGGCAGTCTCAATGGCTGATTTTTTTCTGATGCTTTTTGTAAATAATAGAACAAAGCCCATTTTCTGCCAGACATCTCCCACCCAGCAGGAGGCTGAAAGAGCCGCTCCCCCAGCTCCATCGCTGGATAATCCCACAGGGTTCTGGTCAGTCGGGAAGACAGTACAGTGTGTGAGGAGGCCCTGGGCCGGGCCTTGGAAACCTGTACCCGCAAACCCCGGCTGCGGGACTAACTGCCCACAGAGGCTTTTCCGTCCTGTACTGGGGGTGCTGCTCTGGGCCTCAGATTCTGTCTCCACTCTGCATGCTGCTCCTTCTCTCTTTCTTTCTAGCGCTCTGGGCCTGGCCTCAAGGGAGAGGATAGGGTGAGGCTCTTGGAATATTTCCTGCACATTTTATTGCCCACCCCCACCGCTGTGCTGGGAAGGGCAGGGCCCTCTGGCACCGTTTCCAGCAGGCAGCTGCGCCTTCCCCACAGTGTGTTAATGAAATCCTCCATGTAAAGCAACCACACAGAGGGAGGAGCAGGTTTTCCCAGAGGAATCAGATGGGAACTGGGGTTGGCTCTCCTGTCTCTGCTTTTACCATCAGAAAGCATTGCTGATGCTGGATCCCGCAGACAAAGACACAAACGCTGTAAATCGTTACAGCCTTCTAAGATTGTAAGGCAAGCTCCAAGTCCTATAAAAACAGTCACATGGGCATGTGCCTGCCCTGTACAAGTCAGGCACCCCAGTGTAAATCTGCCACGTTAGCCAGACATTTAACCTAAAGCAATGAGCTGCAGCAAAAAATTTCAATTCTGCATCTGAACCAACCCCTTGTCGGTGTTGAGGTACGTGATGTCGAAAGTGCACGCTTCAGTCCCCTACAGGCCCAGGAAGTTAAACCTGATTTTTTTCTCCAACTAAGTTCTCTTACGGGGCAGATGCACGTGAAATGATATACGTTTCTTCTCCTTTCCAAGTGAGGAAAGTCTTCCGAAACATCCTTTGACAGCATGGAGTGCTGAACCCTCCGGTGAGGACGCGGGGCCGGTTTCCCTTTCTGGTTCCACTGAGGACGCCTTGAAGACACATGGGCCCCATGTGGCACTTTGTGACTCACTCCATGCGTGCCTGGAGCGCAGCTTGGCTGCCCTTGTCATCCCCGGGATCCTTGAGGCCCTAAAAGTGCCTCCCACATCGAGGACACGACTTCCTCCCAGTTCCAGAAGTTCAGACTCTCAGGAGTCCCACGAGGCGTGAAACACTGTTATTTCCCTTTTGGGGGCACTGAGGCTTGGAGAAGCTCTGCGCTGTGCTCATGGCCACCCAGTTCCAAGCAATGATGTCACCAGCTGACAGTCCCTCCGGCTGACCTGAGTTCAGCACCCCAGCTAGCACACCAGCCATAGGGGAGGAGGCTAGCCACCCAGGCAAGGACTGCTGGGGGCGGCCACCCCGGGCTACTACCCACCCACCAAGACAGAGAGAGGTGTCCAAAGCCGGGTGGGGCCAGAAGGGAGCAGGAGGGAGAGCCATGCACCCCAGTTTTTCTGGGGTCCCCTCCTGGCCCTGTGATTGCTGTGAGGAGGTATTCACCCTTGGAGGGTGTCTTCAAGATGCTCGCCTGTGAGTTTTAGGAAGTTTTTTAATCAGAAAAGGGAAGTGTGTATGAGTTTCACTAGATTCCGGCCAATGAGCAGAGGGCGCATGGCTGACAGCTCTTACAGCGTCACCTGAAAACGTCATCTCTGCGTCTTCATCTTCCCTGGCAGCCGCTTCCTTGGAGCACTGGGACTCGTTTCAGCATGGAGACTCTCCAAGGGACTCAAGGTCCGGGGCTGGGCCTGAGAAGGAGACCTGTGCCCCCTTCAGAGCTCCCCCGGCGCCTCTGCCTCTGCTCTGTGACTTCTAGAGGGGCATCAGAGCCCACCTCCCACCCAGCCCTGCACTCGGTCCGAGTGGACGAGCTTGCTGCCCCACCTGCTCCTGCTGCAGCTTCTCATCGCCAGAGCAGGCCCCGAGGTGGGTGGCTGGCTGTGTCCAGCTATGCCTGCTCCCCAGACTCAGGCAGCAGCCCCCGCAGCACCACCATGCCTGGGGGATGTGGACTCTCAGCCTCTCAGGACCCATGCAGTCAGGGTCACGTCCCCACGGGAGCTCCAGGCAATCATAGGCATCTGAAGAGCGCTCCCCAGAGGCCTAGACGGTCTCTCCCGTTGGCAGGCCATGAGCGTTCATAGAAGCGAGAGCAGCAGCCGACGGTTCGCCCTTCCTCCCCGGGCTCCTAGTGCCCCTCGCGCAGACTTCAGACACAGACTCCCTCCGTGTGGGTCTCGCATGACAGGCCTTGCTTCCAGGACATGCGGACAGGCAGACTGACTCAGTGCACTGCCTCATTCCTGGGGTTCGCGTCACTCCGTTTCCTGCTACGTGAAATGCGGTAAAAATGACAGGGGCACTGGTTGTTTTCAGGATTGCCGAGGCAACACAGGAGGGGCCGGCCTGGGGCTGGGCCAGAAGCAGGGGTCGCAGGTCGCACCTGTGGCAGACCTGGGGGGGTCTTCACCGCACAGGCCTGGCCTGCGCACAGTGGACTCTGAGGGGCGGTGGATAGTATCCGAGCACCTTCATCCTGAGGTGAGCAGGGCCGACCCCTTCACCAACTGGGCCGTATGTCTGCTTCTAACCCGTCTAGCTTGGAAACTGAAATAAAACAGCTTTTTAAGAGCTCCAAGTCTCTAACACAGTCTTCTGAATTTATAGAAATGGCATTTCTGCCCTTTCCTGCCAAGCTGGGCTTGAGCAGAGCCGTGTCTGTTCAGAGGCTGGTCCTGCTATTGGGACCGCAGGGCCCCTGAGGGTGCCACACTCTGTCCTGTGGCCACCTGTCCCATCCGCTGAGTCAGGCACAGGTGGGGGCTGCGCAGGCCCGGAGCCTGTGTCATCTGTGCTGCATCCCCTGCGTCTGACAGGGAGCCCAGCAGGCAGCACAGGCCCAGAAAGTAACTGTCGGCCCACTGGATGCCGGCTGAGTGACCAGCGCTCCTTCGGGGCCCTTGGAAAAGCACAGAAATTCACCCCCTTTAGCTTGGGGACAGCAGCTAGCTTTTTCTGAACATATAAAATCACAGTATCTGCTCTGCAGTGCACCAGTAGGCTTATGGGGCTCCCAGCCCAGAATATGTGAAATGAGGCCTTAGAAATATCCAAACTGCAAGCTTTCCACAGATGCTCCTGCATAGCACATGCTCACTGCTCCCCAGGACACCCCCGAAGCTCAGCTGCACAGATGGGGGCAGAGGAGAACCGAGGACCCTCTCCTTATGAATGCCAGGTGTTCCTACCTTTGAAAAGCCAGGTTCCACGTTGTCCAAAGTCAGCAATTCCTCTTCTTCCCCAGAGAAGACCTGCTTCTACCTGTCCTCTGCCCCTTCTGCCTCCTGTCGCTCAGTGCCTGCTGAGCAGGTCGCTCCTGTCTGTGGCTCACCTCCCTTCCTCTGCTCTCCAAGGACAAAGGCCTCAGCCTCAGAGACAGCTGCCCCGCCTCAGGAGAGACGGGGCTTTGCTGGCTTTTCTAGGGTTAGTTCACATCAGGGTGACTGACCAAGGCCATCGGGCGTGGGCCTGGGTGAGGACAAGCTGAGGCTTCATGTCATGAGTGGACCTTCACAGGCAGCGACCCGCGAAGCCGCCGCCCTTAGTTCTCAAAGAGAAAGCAGGGAGAGGAGGCTCCAGCCCACCGGGAAGGTGGTGGCCTCGTCTACTGCAAGAACCTCTGGGAGTGAGAAAAAGACAGCAATGTTTGTTCGTCCCGTCTCGCCCCTTTCTAAATGGAAACTCTGTGTCTTCCCCGAGATCTCAGTGGGCGGCTCTGGCAAGGCAGCCCTTCCTGGCGCAGGACATCCTTTGTCGCAGGCAGGGCGGTCTGAGCCCCGGCCCTCCCCTCACGTGTCTGCAGCACCCCCACTTTCTGTACGAACCAGCTCCCAGATGTTTTCCGACACCCCCAGAGGAAGCAGTAGCCCTCACAGCCCAGGGAGCACTGGCGAGGTTCCGCTCCATGGTCCGTGAGTGCGCCGCCCTGTGGAAACACTTCCTCTAGCAGTTCCTCCAGGGACTGACTGGCCGGGGAGGGCAGTCACTGATGGCCCTTCTGTCCCCCTTGGTGGTGGCAGCTTCATCAGACAGCTATGGGTCATCCTAGCATGGCGGTCTCTGAGGCTGAGGTGACAGGTGCTCAGCTCAGGGCTGGGACCCTCCAGTCGACAGTGAATAGCCATAGGTGACCACGAGCTGCTCCAAAGATGCGAGTATTTGCTCTTCTGAAAAAATGACTTGTTGTATGTGTCCTTCATAAAAAATAAGTGCACGTATGTGCACACACATGCATATGCACACACAGCATGCATGTGTGCAGTGCATGTGCATCCACACACAACACATGTGCGTGCATAACACACAAACACATATGCACACATACACATATGCACAGGTGCATGTACCCACCTTTCTCAGCGTGCCCAGCTCCTTGCGCTGTTTCCCTCTGCAGGGGCAGCAGGGCAGCTGCGAGGAATGGGTAACCCCCATGAGCACCATCCCAGGACCAGAGCCCAGCAGTGACTCCTCACGCACTCGCTTGTCCCCAAATCATGCATTCCACCACACGTTCTGCCTTCAGACAGGAGGAGGACACACATATTTTTTTGGAAAAGGGACAGATCATCCATGAGAGTCCCCTCGAACCCCGTCTTTGCACATCCATGTAGAGGCACAGGCTGACCACGGACTGACCCTACCCAGCCTGGCTGCAGTGTCATCATAGGTGTCGCCCGCCCACCCCGACCTGCCCACATTCCTAGGGTTAACGGAACCTGCTTGGAGAGCTGCGGAGGGACAGGCTGGGAGAGGGCGGGTGGGTCACATGGCATCTCCTCCCGGCAGCTTCCAGGCCTGGGTCTGACCCTGCAGGCAGCATGAGGGGCCAGGTGTGGAGGGCTCACTGGAGACTCGGGGACCTGCCAGCTGCTTCAGGAGCCGTGGGGCACAAACAGGCCAGAAGGCCACTGCTCCGTCCTGCCAGCTCTAGTCCAGGGCAGTGGAGAAACCAGAAGCAGCCCCATTAGCCCTAACACGGCCCCTCTGGGAAGGGCTCCCCCAGGGCAGCAACAAGGCTCCTAGGGTGCAGATGCAACCCCAGCCAGGCCTGTCAGAAAGAGGTGGAGATTCTCCCAATGCAGAACATTGAGTGGCTGGTGGGGCTGCCTTGGAATACCTGTCCTGTGGGCCTAAAGGCACAGCAGCTGGCAGGACAGAGCACATGTGCCGGTGGGACCATGGCTGTGTGGGGGGCGGGGTGAGGAGCAGGACAGGTAAGGTCCAGCCAGTTCCCAAAACCCCCTGCTGTGAGGACTGAAGCTTGACCTCACCGTTTTGCCGTGACCCGCACTGCGGCGCTGACCATTCAGAGCCAGGCCACCGGCCATGGCTGGACTCGCTGCCATTCTCCAGGCCTGGAGCTTCACAATTTCTCCCTCTGAGCTTCATAAACTCATCAGCATGCAAACACAGTGACATCAGATGGCCCCACAACTAACCAGGGGCTGCTCCTGCTGTTGGACATGAGCCTTTGCCTGGCCCGATGTGTGTGGCCAGAGGAAGATGTTTCTGCCCCAGGACCCAGGTGTCAGCACGGCTCTGCTCCGGGGTAGGCTGTGCCCCAGGGCTCCTGGCCCTCGGGGACACTCGGGCACACCTCCCATCCAAGGGTCAGTCATGTCACATCACCCCTTAGAAAACGATAATTGTGGAAAACCTATGAGAGCATCCCATCACCAGGTTCTGCCCCACTGGACAGATTTGGACAGGTCTCCGAGGCAGCCCTGGGCCTGCGGCCGGGCAGGGCTCACAGACTCGGAGGCTGAGGCCCCAGCTGGATGCGGCCCGGAGCTGGGGGGACTTGCCTGCCACCTTGGAGCCTTCACATCCTTTACAGCTTGGCGCTCCTTTGCCATTTAGAAGATGACACAGGAAGGTTTTCTTCCATGTCATCTTCTAGAACCTTCATCGTTTCAGCTCTTACACTCACGATGCTGTGAGTTAACTTTGGTGTGAGGTGTGGGGTCTCAATCCATCTTTTTCCATATGAATATCCAGCTCCCAGCAGCTCTTGTTTAAAAAGTGCTCTCCTGTCCTTACGGAATTGCTTTGGCACTCCTGCTAAAAATAACTTGACCATGAATATAAGGGTTTATCGATCTCTCAGTTCCATTGTGTTCCACCCGTCATCACCTCTGCCCTCTCTGCAGGGCCACGCTGCGTCGCCAACTGCAGCTTCAGGGTCAGCTTTGGCTTCCGGAAGTGAATCCTTCAGCTTTATTCCTCATGTTTTCAAAATTGTTTTTGTTTTTCTAGGTCTTTTGCAATCTCATCAATTTTAGGATCATCTTATAAATTTCTTTATTTTTTATTTTTTTAATATATTTTATTGATTATACTATTACAGTTGTCCCATTTTCCCCCCTTTCTTCCCCTCCACCCCCATCCCCATTCCCCGACCTTTAGTTTTTGTCCATAGGTCATACATATACGTTCTTTGTCTTCTACATTTCGTATACTATTCTTAACTTCCCCTGTCTGTTTTCTACCTACCATTTATGCTACTTATTCTCTGCACCTTTTCCCCCTCTCTCCCCCTACCACTCCCCTGTTGATATCCCTTCCTGCCTTATATAAATCCCTTTAACCTTTCATATAATAAAGGCTGGGTGTTGATAAACTCCTTGAACTTGACCTTATCTGAGAAGCACTTGATCTGCCCTTCCATTCTAACTGATAGCTTTGCTGGATAGAGTATTCTTGGATGTAGGTCCTTGCCTTTCATGACTTGGAATACTTCTCTCCAGCCCCTTCTTGCCTGCAGTCTCTTTTGAGAAATCAGCTGACAGTCTTATGGGAATTCCTTTGTAAGTAACTGTCTCCTTTTCTCTTGCTGCTTCTAAGATTCTCTCCTTATCTTTAATCTTGGGTAATGTAATTATGATGTGTCTTGGTGTGTTCCTCTTTGGATCCAACTTTTTTGGGACTCTCTGAGCTTCCTGGACTTCCTGAAAATCTATTTCCTTCACCAGCTTGGGGAAGTTCTCCTTCATTATTTGTTCAAATAAGTTTTCAATCCCTTGGTCTTCCTCTTCTCCTTCTGGCACCCCTATGGCTCGGATGTTGGGATGCTTAAAGATGTCCTGGAGGTTCCTAAGCCTCTCCTCAGTTTTTTGAATTCTTGTTTCTTCATTCTTTTCTGGTTGGATGTTTTTTTCTTTCTGCTGGTCCACTCCATTGATTTGAGTCCCAGTTTCCTTCTCATCCCTTGTCATTTGTTCAAGTAATTGCAACAATCTTTCTTCGAATCCTGTGAGCATCCTGATTACCAGTGCTTTGAACTGTGCATCTGATAGGTTGGCTATCTCTTCGTCACTTAGTTCTATTTTTTCTGGAGCTTTGATATGTTCTTTCATTTGGGTCATTTTTTTTTCTTGGTGTGCCTGTTACTTTAAGGGGCGGAGCCTTAGGTGTTGACCAGGGCAGGGTAACCCACGTAGTTGTGTTGTGACGCTATCTGTGGGGGCGGGGCCTGAGAGAACAATGGCGCTTGCTCTGTTCTCTGCACTTCCCCAGCTACCCACAAGCAAGTTGGGCCCTTCTTTGCTGGCTCCGAGGTGAGTGGACGGGCCTGCACAGTTCCAAGTCCCTGTGGGTCCCCCCAATGAACTCTCCTGTGAGGCTGGGAGTTCCTCCCACTGCTGCCTCAACCCCCACAGGTGTTTTCAATTGGTGGTTTGAGGCTTTATTTCCCTGCGTTGGTGGGCCGTGTGGTCTGTTCTGCTCCCCAGCTTTTCCTCCCGGCTCATCTGCGTGAGAATGAGGGACCGCCTGGTCTACCAGTCTCAGCCCCGGTTTTGTTTTGGTCAGGCGCGCCCGCCACAGGCCTCTCCGGGCAGCTGGAGCATTGCCGGTACCGCTCCACAAACCGCGTCATGCCGAGTGCTCTCCTCCCGGCTCCGCCCCGCTTACCGATCTGGATGAACGTGTCTTCTTTAACTCCTTGGTTGTCAGACTTCCACTCAGTTCAGTTTTCTGTCAGATCTGGCTGTTTTTGTTTTTTAAAATTGTTGTTTTTCCTCTTTTGGTTGTGCGAGGAGGCACAGTGTGTCTACCGGCGCCTCCGTCTTGGCTAGAAGTTCTTATAAATTTCTATGAAGAAAAAAATCCTGCTGGAATTTTCATGGCGATTGCCCTGTGTCTGCCGATCAGTTTTTGACGGAGGAACCTCTGTCCCGGGATCAACATCTTTTCTGTTGCGTCTTGAGGAGAACTGCCCCTTTCCCTGGAGCAGCGTGGGCCATGGCTCAGCCTTGCGGGTGAGGACAGGTGGGCACGCTGGGGGTGTGGCCCCCAGGAGGGTCACCGGAGATTCCTGCTCCCCTTCGGGTGCCGGTCGGTGCCGGCTCGGGCGCCTCCTTTTGGCTGTGGGCACAGAGGTCCCTGCTCAAGTCACGTCTCGTGAGCACGTGCTGTTGGGTCGAGTCAACCAGTAAGTCAGTTTTTGTTCCAAAAGAAAGAAAGACAGCTTCTCAAGGGCATGTGTGCCATGTTAATTGTAACAACTTGTCTTCTGAATAAAATCACAAGACAGGCACCGCCTGTCGGCTCCGGTCGGCAGCACAAATCAGTCAGGTGTCAGCGTGTGGGCGCCGCTCCGGCTAAGGACGCGGTAAGTGCCAGCTCCCGCCGCCTCTGGACAGTGTCCTGTCCCAGGGCTTCCAGCACGAGTAAGGGGCAAAGCTAGGTGATCGGGGGAGGGTCACCCAATGCCTGGCATCGGCAGGGAAGGGGCAGAAGTGAGGAGAGCACTGTCCGCAGGGAGGAAGGGTGTTGGACAAAGTGGACAGGGCCAAACCCCGACAACTGGGGACACATGGTCGAGGCAGGGACCACCCTAACAGGTGTGCCTCCAGAGGTGGCCCAGCCTGTGCTGCCCAGTCAGCCGGTCAGCCCTAGCCTGCAGGGGCTACCACTCAGCGCAGAGGATGGACCAGGGCAGAGACTGAGGCCTGTGGCCTCAGTACCCCCCCCCCACCAGCTCACATGGTGGCACTGCTGCTGGAGGACACTCGGTCAGAAGGGCCTGTCCCTCCTTGACTGCGGCCTCCCACCCCCGACAAGCCTGCTCTTGCCCCGGCTCCCTCTGCTCCTTCGGTTTCGGGCTCCGTTTACGCAACCTCTCTAGCTTGACCGCTTGGCACTGACACGCATTCCTGCGTCGAACCCACAGCCATGACTGTGGCTGAGGAGCCCATGCCCTGGCTGACCCGGGGACCCAGGGGACTGGGGCTGGCAGATGCCCCCCAGCACTGAAGAATCAAAGGCACCCAGCTGGCAAAGGACTTCTGCCCCGAGCCTTGGGGAGGGGACTGCCCCACACCCACTGCCCACCCCCCCAGCACCCCTGACCTTCCATGGTCCACCCACCAGGTCCTTGGGCCACCAGCTGGGGACCGCTGCTCCGGCCACTTAGCCAGGGTGAGGCTGGCTACTCAGTCCCCAGGACGGAGCATTCAGAACTTGGGGTCCCACTGGGAGCACCTCTTTTTCAATGATTGCCTCGCCGTCACCACTTGTGCATCTGAGGTTTGCCTCCGGGAAGAAAAGTCCTTTTCTTGACTTCTGAGGCCTTCCGCAGACGAGGAGACGTTTGTTCTCATGTGGCGGAGGAGAGAGTCGGAAAGCTAAAGCACTTTGATTCACAAGATCCTGCTCTGTTGAGAGCGAAGGTTTTTCCTGGAGTCCCAAGGGCTGTTCTGTGAATATAAATAGCGAAGTCGGCGTGGGGAGGTCGCTACACCACCCAGGGCCTTGAGAGACAGAATGAGGAGTGGTCCTTCCTCAGGAGAGATGGGGAATGAGGCTGGGGGGGCGGGGCGACACACGCTGCCTGCCCCCTTCAGAGCCGAAGCCTGGGGGCAGGACACTGGGGTGGCTTCCCAAGGTGGGATCCCGAAGACGGTGAGCCACGCAGAGAGGGGTGCGTCCAGCATGGCCCCTGGTAGGAGAGGAACAAGTAGGGGACAGTGAGTGCCCCCAGGGGCACAGAGCATGTGGGGAAGAGCTGACATTCTCACCTCCCAGGGTCCACTCTGAGGGGGGCTGGCACCAACCCTGGTTCCACATTCAGCTAGGGAGCAGCCTGTGGCTAGAGCCGGGACACGATGGTGTGACCGTGGATGAGGTGATGTGACCGTGGGTGGGAACAGCAGGAGCCTCCCCAGTGGAGTCTGGGATGCAGGATCATCTGTAGTGAATCAGAAACGCAAACTTGGGCCCGTAAACTAATGACCTTTGAGTTTCTTCCATGCATCTCCCCTGTGGTCCCCCTGGCAGCCTGAGAGCTGGGGTGGGCCCTCACCACACAGTGGAGGCAGGAGGGTGCACAGCAGACACCGGCCCCAACGGCCCTCTCGGGACCCCACACCTCGTGTGCCCCGCAGCGGGCAGAGGACCTCCTTCCTGGCTGCCTATTCAAGGACTGGCCGGCCGCCCACCCACCCGTGTTTGGCAGTAACAAAGCCACTGCAGCTCCCACAGAACGGGGCTCTCCCGTCCTGAGCCAGGGGCTTTCTTGGGGCCCCACATTCTCTGCTTAGTTTTCTTTCAAATATTTCTTTAGTAGCTACAGCCACGTTTCAGCGAAGACAAACGATGACAAATACACCGTCTAATGAGTTGCCATCTTTGAAAAATCACTCTGTCTCTCTTTATTCATCTTGAGCCCGGACCTGCATGCGTGCTCCTGTCTCCCGGGTGCTCACAGCCCCGCTCTGTCCTTCCCCTGGGGCCTTAAAGAGAAACGCTTTTCCTTCTCTCTCACATGAAGAGGAAAACACAGGGATGTGTGTAGGGCAGAGTAGATTTGCTTCAACCTCCCTTACTCTTCAAACGCGACTGTGCCACGGACTGACTGGCGACTCAGTGACTCCAAGTGACCCTTTGCTCCTCGTTCAGTCCTTGGAAAACAGAGACTGAAGACAGTGAAGTCATGGCTGTATCGCTACCAATTTCTGTGTAACAAACTACCCCCAAACTTAATGGCTTAAAGCAAGAATGAGACCTTATTTGTTCTCCCAGTTTCTAGGGTCACGAATTCAGGAGCAGTTTGGACAGGTGGCCCTGGCCTGGGGTTACCGACTGGTTGATTGGGACAGAGGTGGGAAGTGGCTCACTGTAGCAGTGGGCCAGCTGTGTGGCTGTGGGCAGGAGGCCCCTGCTGGTCTCCATGGGGCCAGTCCCCGGGCCAGGGCAACATCCCCACACCTGGCAGCTGCTTCCCCTGAGCCCTTGACACTCTGGCTCTGTACTGCTGGGGCTCTCCAGGTGTCCCTGCTGCATCCCACTTGGGCCTGTGGGTGCAGCTGAGAAAGCTGTCCCCTCCCCCACCCTCCTCTCAGGCTTCTCACAACACAGTGGCCTCAGCTCCAAGACACAAATGACATCGTTTTGCCACATTCTGCTGTCACGCAGACAAGGCCAGCTCCTCCCACTGCAGGCAGCGTGGAGAGGCCTCCGGGTGGGGAGCTGTGGTCAGGTTTCTCATCCTCCATGGGGGCAGTGGAGTGCCTATGGGCCAGAATTGGGTGAAAACAGAGAAGGAAAGTAGGTGATTTAGTAGGGATCCTCTTCACACGCCTTCAATATTATCGACAAATCATTTTTCACAGAAAAGTGTTCCCCCCAAGATGTACTAAATTGAAGCCCCAGGTTCTGGCAGCTGGGCAGGCCCTGGCTGCAGAGCGGTGCCCAGGCTTCTGGCTAAGGACAGCTGGGGGCAGACAAGGGGTGGGGGAGGGGGACTGCATTAACATAGGTCACTTTTAAAGAGCCCCAATCAGCTGACAGCAAGGCAAACCCAATCAGACAGGGATTCACAGGCTGAAGGGCTCAAGACTCTCTAAGCACGTGATAGGGCAGTGTGCGCCAGGGCAGTGTGTGATAGGGCAGGGTGCGCCAGGGCAGGGTCGGCTTCAGGAAATGGAGAGTCTGACTTGGGCCATCAAAAAGAACTGTTTTTTTCCCACTCCTTTTGGGGTCTCTCAATACGTATGAATACCCCCAAAATGACCCAAACTCAGGGTTATCTTTAGAGATTCCTGTATGGAATGAGAGAGGAAAATGAGAAAGAAACAAGAGGCCGAAGGACAATAGGGTTATGTGCGAGTGCCGAAGTCTCCTGCGGTGAACACGCGTCACATGCTATGCACAGGGAGAAGTGCAAAACTATACTTGTCAGAGATGACTGATCCTTACGTCACTAGCCGGAAAGTTAAAACTTATAACGATGGAACACTAGAAATCAAAATGGCACCAGATGGCCTAATTGTAGTTCTCATATACAGATGCTAATTGTGTTATCATCATTCCCATCACCACCACCATCACCACCACCACCACCATCATCACCATCACCACCATTATCACCACCACCATTACCACCACCACCACCACCATCACCACCAATATTACCACCACCACCATCATCACCACCATCATCACCATCATCACCACCATTATCACCACCACCACCACCATCATCACCACCATCATCACCACCACCATCACCATTACTACCACCACCACCATCATCACCACCATCATCATCACCACCACTATCACCACCACCACCACCATCACCACCACCATCATCATCACCACCACCATTACCACCAGCACCATCACCACCAGCACCATCACCAGCACCATCACCATCATTACCGCCATCACCAGCACCATCACCACCATTGCCACCATCACCACCACCATCACCATCACCACCACCATCATCATCACTGCCACAACACAGCATGAGCACTCCTTTTGCAGGCACTACTCTCAATGTGTCACATGCATTGTGTCATCCGAGCTTCACAAAGACCCTACGGCTCTGCCCTGGCCTTTTATAGACAAGGTGATTGAGACTTGGGGAGTTCACTCCTCAGTCAGGTATTGGTTCTGGGACAAGCTGGGGCTGGATTGGCTCCAAGGCCTGTGTCCCTAACCCTCTGCTCCCCCATCTGCAGCAGCTGCACCTCCAGGGGGTTCCGTGCTCTGAGCTGGTGGAAAGGAAGTAGGGCAGGAAGAACACTTCCTCTAGTCACAGAGATGGCGCCTATTTGCAAATCTGCATATCTGCACTGCTTTTTATTCTACCAATCATTTCATTTCTGAAAAAAAAAAAAACCAATTTGCATCTAAACAATTTATTTCTAAAAAGCAGTGCTCCTGATTTCATAAGTGGCATACACAGAGTTGACACTGGAATCAGCGTGGCATGATCAATAAAGTACTGCACCTGAAGGCAGTCAGCTGTAACCTGCTGGAACTTGGGCCGTGTGGGCCTCGTCACCTCCACAGTCCCACGCCACAGGAATCCTCCTTGGCTTCTGCCGTCCTGGGCTTATCAGGGACGTTCTTGGTCTGTAATTCATCCTGAAGACATCAGGCTTTACCTCTGGAAAAGTAATTAAGCACTGCCTAGCTCAAAGAGATAAAGACTTAGAATGCATTCTACACGGGGATTAGACAGTAAACACAGAATCTCAATTAACCCTCTAATCTGTAGGTCAGAAGGATGGGTCTCCAAGTTCCAAGGAAAATACAGTGCCCATTCCCTGAAGACCCCGTCCAGCTGGTGACAGAATTCAAGTCACGGCGATTGGTTACAATAACCGGAGGGGAACAAAAGGTCATGCCTTTTGTTTCTGGAAGGACTGGCGCCGGCCACAGCTCATCACAAAAGCTGAGCATGAACCGGGGTCGGGGATGGGTGTCTGGCCAGCTGTGGAATCATCTTCCAGGTCACGGAGGATCACTTCTACACTGGGGATATATTGGAAGAGCCAGGAGGAAAAGGCAAACAGCAAAGTGCGCCCCCAGCCCATGCGGTGCTGTGATGGCCTCAGTCAGGTTCACAGCATCTGGCATTGACTGCACGGCCCACCTGGGCACAGGGCCACATGGCTGGGAGGGACGCAGCAGCCTTGTCGTCCTGCCTCCGTTCCTGTATCCCTGGTAGGAGGTAGCTGTGAGGGAGGTCACAGCGACCCACAGCTCACTCAGGGTTCCCGAGACAGCCGGTTCCAGAAGGGCGCCAGGAGGGTGCTGGGCCTGCTGTCTGTGCGAGGGTCTCCCTGGACATTGTACTCTCGTGATTGCATGGGAAATCCCCATGTGTGGTTTCTGATAAATAAACCCCTGCCTCATTATAACCTCATCGTTGGGGAGATTCCTTTTTGACTGTGAGTTCCACGCTGTCTGAAGGCCACGTAACAGATTCTTATGTCCTTACCTCCCCCAGGCCCCAAGATGGGGGAGGATAGTCCTGTGTCTCAGGACGTCCCTTCCAGCCTTGCCCAGCGTGTCACAAGGGCCCCACAGGTCGTCATTGACCAGAACCTGCATTCAGCTCAAAGGTGCCAGCCCTCTGCTCCCCTGTCCCTGCACTTTGCGAGGGCTCGAGGTCAAACATGTTCCCATGAAGCACGAATGAGCTCCAGTCCCCTGGAGTGCTCTGTTCACTGCAGGATTCTCAGGCTGTTGTTAAACACATGAATGATGCCATCCACGTGGACCTGGACGTCTGCTGAGGCTCGCCGGGGTACAGGCCACACAGCTGTTGTGGGGGGCCCTGTGGACTGCAGCCCCGGCCCTCCCAGTGGCCCTGGGGAGCCTGTGGTGTCGGGATGTGGCTTCTCCCCAGAGGAGCAGCTTTTAGACATGGATCCATGTGAGAGGGGACACGGTACATTAGACTTCTTTCAAGTTTCCCATTGTGTTCTATCACAGGCACTCACAAATGTTTATCGACTAATTTATGTTGCAGAAATATTTATAGCCATGAAATGTCTCAAAATCAGTCTTTTTCCCATGCTGGCTATTTTAAAATAGAATCTTTTTGACATTCTCTGAAGGGAGCCTAGCTCTGTGCAGGAAGACCCACTGTGCAGCGCGATGCGGTGTTCTCTGGGAAAACCATTTCAGTGCCACGGAGGGAAACACTCCACTCGGCAGAGAGCGCCGCAGACCCTGAGTTGACCCCTCGCCCTGTCCCAGAGCCGAGGCCACACACATGGCTCGGAGCTTCCGCAGGGCAAAGGGCACGGCAGTCGGAACGTTCTGCGGGAAAGGACCCTGCCCCGGAGGTGGCCGAAGCCCACTCGGTTGCCCCAGAAGCGCTGGCCCCGGTAGCAGGCTGGCATCGGCTGGCTGTTGCAGTGAGGGGAGAGGTTGCAAAGGGAGCGTGGGTGTTCCAAGAACGGGCTTTTTCGTCGAGTTTCGGAAGCGCGCCAAGTCTCCTCGCAGTCTCCATGAGGAGAGGGAACGGGGAACGAAGGTGCTCTGGGGCCACTCTGGGTTCTGGTAACGGGGCTGTGCGACCGCACTAACCCTCTGCGTGCCTTGTTTTCAAAGTAGTGAAACATTTCTCAACTATTTCAATAGTGGATGGATTGGACCTAAATTCTTCCCAAGAGCAGGGTCCCCACCTTCCCCCCAGTTTTCTGAGTGAGTGGCGCGGCCACCCCAGAGTCTGCCACCGGCTGGTGTGAAACCCGTCTGCGCAGCCTGGTTGCGGTGGGGGACCCACGGCGGTTTCTCATGAGGGCTGTTCACCTGCTGGCTACCGACAGATCAGACCAGTCCCCAGCGTGCCTCACCAACACACGTTGTTTGTGATGTAAAAGGAAGCTTCTGTTTAGTTACCTCTGGTCACTGAGAGCTTAAAACAAGACTTATGTGAGCATTTTCGGCAAAGATTTGTACAAAATTTCAGAAAACCTTACAAAATGAAAAAGTTCACCGCACATATGTTGGTGGCTCGATGGAACAGTGATGTTGTGAGACATTTTTAACATCCAGTCTACTTTTTCTGTGAATGCCTGCCAAACGCTCTAACCATGGGTCTAGGGAGCCGTGGAGCAGGTGGGAAGGTCTGCCACCAAGTCCCGGGCTCTCACAGGGCTCTGCCACCACCCACTGCATGGGGATGTGAGCTGAAGGAGCCCTCGGGGGGCCCACGGGGGCCCGCACCCTCCGCCGGAGTCCCTGGGCTCTCCGGAGAGGTCGTGGGTCTCCTCAGAGGCGGACTGGGTGGGGGCGAGTCGTCCACGGAGGATTCCACGCCCTTGGGTGGAAGCTTGTCAGCCCTTGGAGGAGTCGAATCAGAGATTCCATGTGGGAAGGATGCTGTGCGTCCCCAGTCTTGGTTTCCCAAGTAGTTCATCAAGGTCACAGTTAGCTCTGTGGTTTGACTTTCCACTTCTTTCTCTGCTTCTGCGTCATGCTGACCCCACAGCTGGGACACTTTTCTGGACGCAGCGGTACTTGGGGACTGAGTGACGGTCTGAGGGCCGACAGCGAGCGGCAGATCTCTGCCAGGCTGCTTCCGCCATGAGCCCGTCCAGAGGGCACGGGAGACAGAGAGCACACCGTGTCCCCACCCTGCTGCCCCGATGTGCCATCAGTGGGCTTTTTCATTGCTTTAGACACAGGGCCCTCTGCACGCGCCGTCATCGACTGCACTGCTCAGGTGACTGACGGTCGGTTTTGAGCAGAACCCACCCCGCTTCCTCTCCGCCGGCCTTCTAACTCCACCGGTGCGAGTCTTCGGCCAGCTGTGGGGTCACCTGCGTGTATTATTTCTAATCCGCTTTTCGGCCCCTTGCCCTGAAGGGAGGTCAGTGGCTGACCCAAGACAAGACACTTGCAGCTGCCCCACCTGGGAAGACGTCACACCAGGGAAACAAGGAGCCTGGGCCCGGGCTTTTCCTTGCAAGGAGCATTGCACGTCCCTTCTTCCCTGAGTGTCCCTGCACCATCTGCAGCCATCGAGAGTAAACTGTCCATGCGTTCACCCCTCCAGCCTCCTGAACGACCCCACACCTTCGCAAAAGCTGGGACCTCAGTCCGCCCCTCCTCTCTCTCTGTCTCTCTGTCATTCTTCACGATTCCACAAGGACGGCCCCCAGGCACTTTGCCATCTTGCTTCCAAGGCCTTTACAACCGTGGGCGGCGGCCAGCTCAGAGTCGGACAGCCATTGTACAGAAAGCCGGTGTTCTCACACTGTCTCCTGATGACGTGGGAATTGCGGATCCCACAAGTTTAGTCTGTCCTTTCTGCTTGAGCCCCACTTTCACATAAGGAAGGGAAAAATAAAGCCTCAATTGACTCATTCTGGTTTCTTCTCCATCTGGTGACTAACATTATACCATCTGCCCCTTGCACTGAACAAAACGAAGCAAAACAGAAAGCCTGAGAAGACTCTGGACGAAAGCATCCTGCCCCTGAATCAGAGAAAGGAATGCCGCTGAGTGTTTCACGGATTCCAAATGGCAGGAGAGGCCAGGGTGCTGGTGTTGGTGTGGGGGCCTGTGCCCCGGGCCCGCAGGCAGGCAACCCCATCCAGCCCCCATGCCCTTCTCTGGTGTGCAGCAGAAGCTGTAAACTGCCACGTGGGCAGGAAGCCCCTTGGGGCCCCCGGTCCCAGCAAAGATCTCCTGCATCTGAATGGGGGGGGGAGCAAAAGCCACCGCTCCTGGGCCATGAAGGAAGCTGTTCCAAAAGGGACGACCGGTCAGCTCACAAGTCACATAAAATGGAAACATAAAAACCTACTCAATCCAAAAGGCAGCAAAACAAGAAGAAGGAACAAAGGACAGACAGGACAAGTAAGCAGGGCCGGGCGGAGGGGAGACCTCGTCCCTGATCATGCCAAACGCAAAGGCCTCGCAGCTTCAACCCAAAGGCGGGGCTGTCAGACAGGATCGAAGAGAGCAAGGCCAGCGACAGGCCGCTGGTCAGAAACCTGACAGGGACAGCATCCGGCCGCGTCATGGTTGGGCACCCCCCTCAGACAACACGGGTCCCCGAGCTGCGGCATTCCCCCGCAGGAAACAAGGGCATGAGTCCACACGGGTTCTGCATCGGGATGTCAAAAGCATCAGTACTTATAATGCGCAAAAACTGGAAGCAGCTGAAACAGCCGTCAGTGGCTGAGCGGAAAGACAAATGGTAGCGTCCTCTCCAATGCTGTCCCGGAGTCTGTGCTGATGTGATTCGGCAGGACAAGGGGGTCCAAGACAGGCTGGCTGGGAAGGATGAGGTTGAACGGTCTTCATTTGCAGACAACATGATCATCTATGCAGAAAATCCAAAATAATCGGCAAACTCCTGGAACTAACAGGTAATTACAGCAAGGTTGCAGGATTAACATTAATACTCAAAAGTCAATCACTTTCCTACGCGCCAGCAATGGACCAGAATTTGAAACACAAGTTTCAGTTTTTGGAATTTGACATTAAAAATACAATACCACCCATTAGCACCCCACCCATGAAATACTAAGGTATAAATGTAACAAAATACAAACAAGCCTTACGTGAAGAGAACAACAAAAAACCCTGCGGCCTTCATGCAGAGTCAGGCTCTGCACCTACTTCTCAGGTCACGCCCGTGAACCGGGACCCTCAGAAAAGAGAAAGAATGGGAGGAAAACGCAGCCAAACTCAGTGCACTCAACACTCGAAAATCTCTGCTGGAGCAATAGGCTCACCTATTAAACTCACCTCAGCGGACACATAGACAGAGTCCCTCCGAGAGGGGTGGGCGGGAATGGGGGGGATGTCCTGGGGGACAGCGGCCAACCTTGCCGTCTTCAGCGGCCCCCACCCGTACCTAACACTCCTCTTCCTCTAATGAAAGCTGTTTTTTTTCCTACAGCACTTTTCATGGCAAGGCTGCACTGAAATACAAGCAAAAGACTTTGTTAATAAATCTCACCACTCAGCGTGTCTGCAGTGAACGTGAATTACTGCCGCCTCGGGGCAATCAAGGACTTAAATAAATCTCCGGAAAAAAACAGGACGTGGCATGATTTCCTCAGTTCCCAACAATATGAAAAAAAAAGACTAAATTCACACTTTTCCCTTTGCCTGGCAGAAAACACAGATTCCAGATTGGCCTGGTCTTCCCATTCAGGGCAAAGTGCCCCAGTCTTTCCTCCTGTGGCCAGGATTCAAAGTAGGTAACTCTCCATTGTTTGTTTGCCATTGTGTTGTTATCCTTAGCAAGCAGTAGGGTGGGGGCTGAGCAGACACTGTGCAGTGACCCCTGGCCAGGCTCAGAGGGTCGCTGAGGGGCGTGGCTCCCAGGGGGGCCCGCCTGGTGGCCCCCGAGAACCTCCGTAGGCATTAGGTGTGGCCTCATGTAAACCTTCTTGCAGCTGTCCAGACTGCCTGCAGCAGTTTCTGGGTCCTTCTAGAAAAACACATTCACTGCAATTATAAAATCGTGTTTCCTATTAAATATGTAAAGGGCAGAAACTGTAAGAGAATATGGAAATCACCTGCAATGGCATGAACAGTACGATTGTTGCCACAGATATTTCACGTATGTAATCATGTATATCTGAAAACATCTGCACACGTGTCCTCCTCCCAGCGCCGGTGGATGCTATCCTCGGTGGGTCACGGGACAGAGGTGCTGCCCACCCCCCAGGAGCGGGGTGCTGCTTGCTCCCCAGGAGGGAACCTCATCAGACCAGCCCAGTAGGCCCCACTCCTCCCTTCTGCCGTGGAGACTGGAAAGGCTAAAAGGCCATCTTTTTCTTTTCCTTTAATGGGTGCAGAAGAAAGCCGCCAATGATTCCTAAGGTCACCTTGCACTCCAGTGGGACGTGGGCACAGCCTCAAGTGACAACCTGAAGAGGGAGACCCACGGGCCCGAGCACCCGGCAGAGCAGAGCCCGCCGACAGTTCACGACCTCGTCCAGGTTCTCAAGGGGTTTCCCACGCGCACTGAGGTCAAGCGCAAACCCTCGCGAACAGTAGGCATGTAAGCACCAACATCCTGCGGGGCAACTTAACCTTGTGGGGCCCTGGCCCCCCTACTTGTGAAGTGAAGGTAGTCATAAGGTCTCTGCAGGTGGGTCGGGTGACCAGGATGTACATTTCTGGGCAGGGAGCGGACACGTGTAAACACTGCATTCAACAGGCAGTGTCTGCGATAACCAGACAAAACCCCAGTCTCCTACTGTCCTTTCAAACCTCAGTCAGCAGGGACTTCTGTCCCCTGCTCCTGACAAAAACTCAGACAGGCTCACCCGGAGGGAATAGACAGCCTACAATGCTTTCAACCCGACCGCGCCTCGGCTCCGATAGCCAAGCTCCAGTCCCGCAGCCCGTCGAGCCTCAGCTCCCCAGCTGCAGGGGCGTGCGTATCTTTCTTTTCTTTAAAAACAAATCACCAAAACGCCATCTTGCTGTAAATTTAACATAGCAATTCCAAATACTTAAGTGGTCAACTACATCCCTGTTTTCCCAGCTTTTGTATGGATTTTAATGTCCACGCCTGGGCCTGGAATTCCCACAGAAACGTCAGTAGGGGGGTGTGGCTTTGTGGCCACTAGAGAAATGCACGGATGCGGGCTTCATCCAGAGGAGCCAGACTGGGGTCTCTGGCAGGGACAGCAGGGCTCCCCACACGGCAGGCACGCTGGTCACGCGGCCCCACAGGCTCTCTCCATGACCTCATCCCTGAGAAAGGAAACAGTGACCCCCAGGCACAGAAGAGGAATTATTACCAGAGGTAGGACCCTCACGGGCCTTCGAAACAACCCTTTCGTTTCACAGACAAGGCACCTGGGGTGACTCGTGGACCGGGGGCAAGAAAGGGGGGGGTCTGTCTTAGGTTACACACAAAGCAAGTCATGTAAAATACTAAGTGGCCTTCAAAATCTTTTCTAAATCAATGAAAACCAGAGAAGATTCAGGAGTGGTTATCTGGCACTATTTTTTTTTTTTAAATACATTCCATGGCTAATTCTTAATATTTGCAAGGCATGCCCCCAGGAATGCAAAGACGAACTAGGAAATGTCCATGCTCCTAAGGAACTACTGGTCGCAGGTTAGGACACATTTCAAGAGGAACAGGGTGTACCATTGATTCCGAGTGTGTGTGAATAACAGCAGGATGGGGAAGATAAATAAATAGCAACAAGTGTGAAAGACCGCGGGGCCAATGGGGTACAAGGTCCCGCACCCTTGGAGCATGTGGCCCCACAAGGAAAGGCTGCTCCCTGGTTGGCCCAGCCCGAAATTGGGCCCAAGCCAGGAAAGCTGTGGCCACCCGCCTACTGGTCACATGGCCTAGAGCATCCGCTCTTCACTCCGGAGCCCCGTGCAATCCACGGGGAGTAACTGGGTCCGAGAGGTAGGGGCCAGACTGGGGGAGCTGGAGGCCACATTTTATGGGACCAGGAGGCAGCAGCCAAGGTGGGGGAGGCATCAGGAAGGACTGGCCACACCGCGCAGTGGGGCTGCCAGGGGGGCCCAAAGCCCAGAACTGGGACTGAAACGAAAGAATTGGATTTCAACCCAACACTGTCCCCCAGAACTTTAGTGCCACGTGTTACCGATGATGTCTCCCCATAGTTCAGGGTTCAGAAAATGCCAAGGGCACAGAACCGACTCCTCTACCTGGAAAGAAGCAGCTCCGTCTCTTGTAGATCTGCTCAGAGAGAAGGTTCTAGTGGGAAAAGTGGCCCAAACACAGACCAGGTTCATGGAGCAGTAACACATGCGTCATCACTCACTGGTAAAACTCTGTCCGGCAGGGACGATGCTGAGGGGATCAGACCAGACGAGACATGAAGACCCCTGAGTTCCTATCCCTTCCCACCTGGGCACCTGGGGCTTCAGGGCATTTCTCCCACCTTGAGGAGCACAAGTCCAAAACCCTCTGCTGCTGCCCTAGTGACCTCGGCAACCCGTGACGACGCCTACGAAACCACAGACCCGGCAGGAAGAACAGCTGCGGAGGCAGGGGCTGGGGGGGTGTCACCTGCTTGGGGCTCAGTCCCTGAAGGCGCTCCACTCTGCTCCGCTCACACCCCGCAGACTCCCAGCTCCACCTGGCGTGGCCCAGCTCAGCTGCTCCTCTGCCTCTCACAGCCCCGGCTCTGTCATCGGCAGTCAGCTCTCTACTGACCTTGGCTTCCAGCTTCCCGGGTCACTTCCCGCAGCGTCCCCTGCAGTCTCTGTGTTACCGTGAGGGCGGGTCTCTGAAATCGGGGAGACTAAGGGACACTGACCACTGGAGCGTGTGCACGCCGGTACTTGTACCAAACAAACTGTTGGAAACAGCTGGTGTTGCAGGGCTGTTGTCCCCCGCAACCTGCACCCCCAAAAGGCTGATATTCAGGGTGGGGATTAGGTCACGAGGGGGAGACCTGATTAATGGGAGTGGAGCTCATTCTCTCCCACCCTGCCCCCGCCTCCACCACATGAGTTCACGGCAAGAAGATGGCCACCTGCAAACCAGGAGGGGCCTGACCAGCCCCTGTCTGCAGGCACCTGGACCTTGGACTCCCCGGTCTCCAAAACTATGAAAATTATATTGCCTAAGCCGCCCAGTCTGTGGTCATTTGCTCGCCTGAACTAAGGTACCTCATAAACTCATAAAACCACTGCCTCAGCCAGAGTGGCCACGAAGGTGTGAGAGACACTTTTGACATGGGCAGCCACTGAATGGGCCAGTGTCCATGTCAGCAGCGGGCTGCTGCTCCCAGCCTTCACTCCTTCCTACGGTCCGTGCCCAAGCGAGCCACTGCCCCCAGGACCCCAGTGCACAGACCCACGTGGGTCCCTTGCACCAAGGGCAAGCCTGTGGCACCGGGTGTCCCACTGGTGGTTTGGTCACTGAGCTGGGCAGCCAGGGCTGGGCGCAGGCACATGCCCGCTGTCTAGCCACACCACCCTCAGCCATGGGGACGAGCTGGCCCACTGCAGTGGTGGCCGCATCACCGCCGTTCCGATGGGGAGCACACCACGGGGTTCACACACCAGGACAAGTGAGTGACTCACCGGTGTTGGCAAGGTCAGGGCGCTGGGAGAGTGAGGGTTCTGATGCTGATCGCTGTTTGCTTCCTGGCTCCACCGCGTCCCAGACAAACAAAAGGCGCTAATGATAAAATAGAACAATTGTAACAATGTACTGTAAAACAGTATGTGAATGGCTTTGGGGCTATTACTAAGTAAGATCAGTGTGACTTGAACCCAAGCACCGCGACACCTTGACTGTGGATGTGATCACGGAGTTGGCTGCTGAGTGACAGGCAGGGCGCATCTACGGCAGGAACACGGCAGACAAAGGGGTGATTCCTTTCCCGGGTGGGATGGAGAGGGACTTCCCGAGATTCCAGCACGCCACTCAGGGCAGCACAGTTTAACACTTACAAATTGTTTCATTCTAGCATCTTCCCTGTAATAGTCTCGGACCGTGGGTAACTGAAACCACAGAAAGTAAAACAGTGGTAGGATACCGTCTTTCTGGAGGTCGTTGGGTTCATTGGTGTGACATCGTCTCCCCCCAAATATAAGATCACAATACAGAATTTACTGTGGTTGTCAAAACCTGTTTGAGAGCGATGAGCAAGAGTTACCGGGCTGTGTCCCTGCGAGGCAGGAAGCCGGGCAGCATGAGCTGGGAGGAGCACCGGGGACTGCAGAGGGTCGGCGGGCTGGCCGGCAGACACGTAGGAGCCCCGAACGCCCGGCCACTGGAGGCGCCCACTGGCCCCGGGCCTGTGTCGCAGCAGAGTCTCTGACCAAGGGGAAGGGTGAGATCAGTCCACTGACATTGAACGCCACCCACTTGCACCATGGGTAATGAGTTAGGGTTCTAGACAAGCTGAATGTAGAACCAAGTAAGGGGAAAAATGCAGTTCGACCTAGAAAACCACCCACTGATACCCAGACAGAAGAAAACTCACGGGGGAGAGTCAGCAGGGGGCAGGCACACGGAACCGCAGCATCCACAGCGGGTGGGAAGGAAGGCAATACATCTTGAGGGTTTTCTGAGCACCAGCAGCATGAGGGCCCGCAGATCCTATCCATAGGCGGTGATGGTCTGCGGCCTGCCTCTGCCTGGGGAGCCCTGCACTCTGGACTGACTTCCTTCCCTCCTTCCCCTTCCTTCCTCTTCTTCTTTCCTTCCTCTCCTTCCTATCTCCCTTCCTTCCTTCCCCCCTTACCACCCTCCCTCCCTTCATGAGGCTGGAGGGTGGCAGGCAGGAGCCTACAGATCTCATCTCTGGGACTCAGGTCCAGGGCACCCGGGACACCATGGGGGTCCCCTGAGTGGCACTGGGAGAGAGGAACCAGACAACACTACTCCTTGGGGACAGCACAGTGGCAAAGACAGGCAGCCAACAGCTTCAGAGAGTCCAGCGAAGGAAAGAACGGCTCTGACCGTCCACCATGGAGAGACCTGAAAAACCACACAGACCCCGACGCAGCTCAATCGTGGTTTGAAGTAGCATTCAAGTAACAAAGTCTAGCTGCTGAGAACACAGTTTAAAAACTACTTGCGTTCTGGGTGTCTGTCTTTTTCTGCCTCCCACCCCTCCTCCCGCTGCCAACACACACACTCCCGGCGGAAACACAAGCAGCGCTCCCTGAAATTCCTCTTTGACATCTCCGCCACTCCCCGAAATTCCAGACTCCGAGCAGCTGCTCAAGACTTTTTTTTCTCTTCTTAAAACTCTCCATGGGGTCGAGTGGTGGCCACGACCCCTTCCCTTTGCCCATTTTATTTGCCCCCCGGTGGCTGCTGGGACCTGGGGTCCTCCACTGCATCCCACCCCCAGCCCCCTACCAGCTGGTCCAGCATCTGAGGCCTTGAAAACTGAGGCAACCTGGGGGGAGGTGCTCTTTAACAAGAATAGGAAATAGGGGCGCAAGTGAAGAACAAATGAGAAAAATTATTTAGTATAGAAAGTAAATCATAACAAATTACAAATGTAGCACGCATGACAAAAAGAAAAATAACCCTTCTGCTAACGAAGTGCCGCTGGTGACCAGCACTGTGTAAAGTTGCCTGCAGAGAGTGGGGAGGGGACCCGCGCCCCCTCCTGCGTGGTGGTCAGTGCTGTGTCCATCTCTCCATCCGTTAGCTTTTCCTGGCCGTCGAATGGCGGCCCAGTGGGCAGGACTCTGTGCATGTCCCCTCTGTCCCCCAGGTTAGGCCCTCGTCCTGCAAGAGGCCAGTCTCACAGCCTGTATCTTTTGTGTCATTTCTCTGGACCTGTCTTTCCATCTCTTAATGACAATAGTAAAAGCTTTCGTGAACGCGAGTGAGTAACTCGGGGAAAGTGCCGTGCCTGATGCCCACATGCGGTAAGTGCTCATCAGGCCCAGCAGGGAGTGGGTTAACGCTGTCAGATCTGGAGGCAGCTCCTCCGGGTGGGGCGCTACAAAAAAACAGGGTTTTGTGGTTTTTTTCTTTTCAAATTCCAATGTTTAGAGAGCTTCCCAGAGCATTTTAGGTGAAAAGCAAGGAGAAAGGCTAACTTTCTGTGTTGCTGGTATTGGGTTACAGAACTGGGGTGGGTAAAGGCCAAGAGAAACTTGGCCTTAGAGGAGGGAGCCATCGGGCCGCGAGCCCCGGCCGCCAGCCGGACAGTCCCTGGACCTCTGACAAAGGGATCGGGTTCCACTCCCCCAGCCCGAGGGCGGGCACACAGGGGCGCCTTCGTCGCTGGTCCTGGGGCTTGAGTTGGGCTGACATCAGAGTTCCCGGGAGACCAGGGAGGACGCACCAGCCCCAGACACCGCATGCGTAGGCCTATTATCCGAGACCCAGCCCTGCAGGGTCGGGAACAAGAGGACTGGCACCGAGACATGCGAGTCTGTGTTAATGCGTGGGACCTGCCAGAGGTGTGGCTCCAGGAGGGCAGGTTGCGGGTGAGCGCGCCCAGTCTCCGCTGTGCCCGGGAGGGTCAGCAGACTTGAAATTGAAAGGGTGCTGACCACAGTGACGGAGGGACCAGACAGTGCTTTTCACATGGAGCCGGGCTTGTCAGCCGTGGGAGGGCGGCCTGATGATTCTGACACAGGGAAGGTGGCCGAGCATGTGGGAGGAGTGAAACAGCCACACGAGGTTCTGCCGAAATTTAGCGGCTTCAGCATCTGAAGCCCTCTGGCTGTGGCAGCCGGAGGAACACTGGGACCTCGGGCGCAGGAGGGGCTGGCAGCATCGGCTGGGAGAGCTGGGGCACAAAAGCTCCTCGAAGTGTTTGATGGCCCGAACCAGTGAACATGTGGCTGAGTGTCGCCAACTAACAGCGGGCCACCGGGAACAGACGTTTCAGTTCTGTAGATCTGGGAGTTCAAACGCCAGCATCAGCAATGGACTTTCATTCTCCTTGATGTGACCCGTGGGGGCCACGTTACGCTCCTGTTTGTCCTCCTGCACTGTTTTCGAAGCTGAAGAGGAGGCACAACCTCACTGCGAGATTCACTTCAGTACAGGATTTAACCTGCCGTCGGGTTCCTGATGGCGTCCCAACGGCCAGAACGCAGCACCACAAACCGCGAGGCTTATACTCACAGCAACGGAGTCCCTCGCGATTCTGGAGGCCAAGGTCCGAAGTTGGTGTCGGCCGGGCCGTCCTCTGCTCAGGCGCCTCGGGAGGACTTGCTCCAAGCCTTCCTCTCACCTTCTGATGCTGCCACTGTGCATGCAAAGAAAGAAGACGCCGACTCTTCTTGCCCACTGGGCTCATATGTGAGAAAGAAGAGTCTCGCAGCCATTTCTGCTTAGGGGCTCCTTGGGCAACCCGCACTCAGGGAGCAGCGGGCACTGAGCTGCCCGCCTGCACTGGGTCCTGCCGGTCGAGCCCTTAGAGAGGAGCCCCTGGGATGCTGTTTCAGCCAATAGGACTGGAGCTTTCCCCATCCAATCAGAGCTATCCAGCTGTATGACTATTGGCATCATCACTGGCCAATCAGAGTAGCTCCATTCTGACCAATCGTGACAGTGTCTTTTGGAGCAATCAGAATGGGAGAATTGGAGTCCTCATTTGCATGAGGATGGACCAATCAGGCACCAGGGGCGGGGACTTCTGTCTATAAAAGCCCGCTCCCTGAGGTTTTTAGTAGTCATTTTTTTTTCCCCCCCATGGGGTGAGGCAGGTTGTTACTGCTTGGCTGAGCTGAAGGACGAGGTACATGTTGCTGGAGTAGAAGGGGCCTGGAGGGGTTCTAGTCCCACAGCCTTCTTTCAACCACATTGTGTTCACAGCCATGTTGTGTCACTATCGAGGTGTTTGAGTTGGTTACAGTTTCCTTCCCCGTGGGGGCTTTCTACTCTCATGGAATTGGCCCCAAAGACTGTGAGTTGACACCACAAACGGTAGCATTTCTCAGCACTCCTTGTCACTGGCTGCGGCACTCCAAGTCTGTGCTATTCCCTGTGGCATCCCCCGGGTTCCTGTCTTCCAGCGGCCCCCACTCTTATTAGGGACACCTGTTATGCTGCACTAGTGCTCCGAGTGCCTCATCTTAACTTGATTGGGTCTGCAAAGAGCCTGTTCCCAAATAAAGTCTCTGCCCAGGAACAGGGCTTAGGACACCAATCTGATCTTTGGGGAGTGCGATCCCAGCTATAGCAGTTAGGGTTACAAGCTTGAAGTTCTGGGAATTTTTACAAATTAACAGACTTGGTAGCTTTGTCACGTGCCCCGAGCACCCCCCGTCTTGTGTAATCCCTTCCCAGCTGGAGTCTACGGGACCTGTTTTCTGTTTACTACCTCACACCCTGTCACTCTACTTTCCTGGAGGGTGCAGACTTTCCCCCCACAGTGCCCATTAGTGATGAATGACCTGCTTCCCCGCAAAGGCGTCCCAACCCTGAGCTCAAGGCCTTTCCACTTCTGCTGTGAAGTTCATTAGTTATCAAAACCACCTGGTGCCTGAAGTGCAAGTTTGAAGTCTTTCTCTTCCTTGTTTTCCAAAGGACAGCCAGTGCAAAGCTCTTAGCGCCCTCAGTGTGCATACGTGTGAGCACGTCCTGAGCCCTGGGGACAATGGAGAGAATCCAGGGGCGTTCACAGGATGGAGGACAGGTGTTGGGCCAGAGTGCTGCCTGGGCACAGAGGCTGCGATGGAAACCAGTTGTGATCTGGAGGAAAGAGAGGATGAGGAGGAGGATTACATATTTGCTTTGTGGCCACCGAAAGACCCTCGCCACCGGTCAGTGGTGTATTTCAGATCCCCATTCGCAGATGACCACGTTGCCCACCGCAGTTGCCCACTGCATGGGCCAGAATGAATGGACCGGCCCAGTGACCACTGGCTGCAGTGCTGGTAAGTACTCATGTATCCTGTGGTTCACACAATCCTCATTTGCACACCACTCTTCAGAAATGCTCATAAAAATGCTCACAGCACAAAAAGAAAAAAGGTTGCTTTAGTTGAAAATAAAGGCTTTGTCTTTTGGAGGGGGGCAAAATATTCAGAGTAATTTTAAAGGTTTTCCTGGTACCGCGTCGTGGCCTGAGCCCACTCCAGTATACACGCACTCTGTCAAAGTCACTGTTAAATAACCCACTGGAGTTTCTTTCTCAGAAGAGATGTGGGAGAAATTAACTCGTAAAGATATTGAAAACTTAAAAAAAGACGAGCTGGCGATAAATGAAGATTAGAGACTTAGACACGGTTCCCCAGGCTAATGTCAACACATGCAAGGGGAGTTCGCATCCAGCCACACTGGGGGGACCGAGTCCTCCCTGTGCGGAAGTGTGGCGGTCAGGGAGCAGACTGCAGCAGAGGAAGTAACGTGATGGAATAATTATCCGCGCCCCCACGGGAGTGTGGAATACAGCCTATTCCAAATAGAGATAAAGAGAAAGACTGAAGTCAGTCACCAAGAAAGCCGAGCGGACACCCATTTTTCTGAAATGGACACATTTTCAGGGCAGCACTCGCCCAGCTGATGCTCCCAGCAGACTCTTTCTGTGAATGTGCGGCTCCCAGGGGGCCACTGGAGGCTGAGAGACACTGGCCAGCTCCCAGAGTGATCACCGTAGGCTGTGTGACACGGGCCAGCTCCCGGGGGCCCACCTTGAAGCCGCATGAGTTGGCTCACTTGGAGGCGAAAAGAAGGCGCGTTTGCAGTCCAACCCCCCCTTGGGCCTGATCGCGGGGTATGGTCTCTAGTGTACACGTGTGTGAGAGCAGCAGCGACTCTCCACAGTCCACAGACAGTGGGAGTAGCCGACTCAGAGGTTTCTGTTGATGGGACGGAAGTTTGGACAGTCCCCAGAAGACAGGAGCTCGGCGCGACATGGGGGTGAGGAGAAGGTGGAGGAGAGGTCATCACAGACCCAAATCCCACGGAGCCTCTGCTGAGAGCAGCTAAATGGCAGCATTGACGTCATCGGCTCGATCAGAGAGCCCAGCAGGGACCTCAGAAGCAGGTGTCATTGTGCAGGGACGGACTTAAAAAAACAAACCTCTTTAAGATTATTTTTAAATAAAGTGTGTGTGTCCAGAGTTTGAAAAGGGTTACGACTGGTTTTTGAATGAGATGGTTTTAAAGGCTGTTGTAGATTAAACACTGCTCAAGTTTGGCAGTGACTGTGATCCTGTGTCCTGTCCCTGGGCTGGGACAGCGTGTGACACATTCTCTGTTCAGAGCACACACTGTGACACTAAGGTTTTCGTGCTTCCAATCCCTTGTCTGGAAGGGAGAAAAGCTGATTTTGTTCATGTCTGTGTTTGTCTTAAGAACTGATTCTGAAGGAGCTCGCACCCTGTGACGCGTCTTGGGGTCCTGAGTGAGGGCGGTGCAGGGATATCATTCACCTCATCTCTGGCTCTGTTTCTGCGTTTCCTGGGCTCTGCCCGCAGGCGGGAACGGGAATAGCTCCTGGAAAAGTGGCAGTACCGCAGCCTGTGGTTCAGACCACAGCAGAGCCTGGACAGAGCCCACAGCCCACGTTGTCCCCTCTGGTTTCCTGGGACGTGGGGTGCCCTTGCCCTGGCTCACAGTCCTCCTGCATGGGGTCTCTTCCTCCAGATCCCAGGACACTGCAAGTTGTGATGGGGGACAAATAGCTGAGCAGGTTCTCTCAGAGACTTGCTTTTAGAGTAGGGAGCAGGGCCCTACGGTTGTTCCTCAACTCCCGTCAACGTGCCCCCTGAGGAGGAGGACCCCTCTGAGCTGTCACCACGCCAGCGCTGGAAGTGGGCGGGAGTCACAGGCCGCGCTGAAGGCACCCGCACATGAAACCTGCAGATGCCCTGAAGGCCCAGCAACTCTCCCGGGACTCCCTCTCACCTGGGAAACGCCTTCGGAAACACCCAGGTCTCCACGGCGAGGGCATCTCGAGAGTCCGGCCTGTGACAGCGATGGCTTGTGATGCTCACAGCCTGTGAGTTTTGGTGAATGAATTAGCCTCTGTGTGCTGAGTGTCCTCGTGTACACAGGTGTGTACACATTCTGTATCTGTCAGCATTTGAATTCAAACAAATCAGGGTGTGAGAGCTAGACATCAAGCCAGGGACAGCCACATCACTCACACCAGCACGAGCAGCCAGGGAGGCACTGACGCCGTGGACTGTGTCTGAGCTGGGACGTCAGCACAGGCAGCAGGACGCAGAGTGACAGTCTTGGGTCATGAGAGAAAACAACTCCTGGGTGTAGGGATCAGCTGAGCAGATGTGGTAGGGGGGTGTCCATGTGTCTGTCTGCCTGCTTGTGCGTTCTGTCTGTGTGTTGTGTGCACTGAGCTGCCAGTGAGTGGGGGTTGCCAGTGTGTGAGACCCTCGATGGACGGAAGTGGGAAATGAAGTGGGGGAGCGGGCAAGGGTCAAGCCACAGGTTCTCTGCACGGACCCTAATGGATCTGGTGTCGTCATCGAGGTCAGTGTTGAGACAGTGGGGAGGACTGGCCCCTCTTTGAATTGCCTGAGAACTATGCACAACCCCACCCGCCACCAGAACCCTGTGCACACAGATGCATGCTCTCCAGCACATGGTGGAGATTCACACCCCAAGAGCCAACAAGCAACGCAGGGGCCCAGCAGGTGGGAGCAGTGGGGCCTGCAGTCTGAGAACCTTCCACTGCCATGGGAGCGGGGAGCCAAGTGGGACGGAAATGGGCAGAAGGACCTCATGGCGGCCAGGAGACCCCCACACAACCACCACAAATCCAGAACACACTTCACGCCCGCCCACAACGTCTCTGCCCTGACTTCAGACTAGAAAACTGGAGAGCCAGAGACACCCCACACTCCACCTGCAGCCCAGAGGACACACGGACACAAGGGGACTGGAGCCGAGGGGATGGCATCCACACTGCGTCAGAGCCGCCAGGAGGGTGGGGCGGAGCTGCTGAGAGGCAGTGTGGCAGCCAGGCGACCAACGGCTGCCACCCGAGGCCAAGTGGGACCGTTTGCACAGCCCATGGGGCTCCTTCCAGGCAGGCATTCAAAATTATTTAAACTTGGAGACTGCTCAAGAGCTCTCGCAGAAGCTCACTGGCCATGTACACAAAGCCTGCAGGCCCGGGCGGGGGGGGGCCGTGCTGGGACAATCCGCCCCATCCCTTCATCGCTCCATCAGGGAGCACCACCTGTCAGGTCACAGAGACCACCCCCCCCCCCAGGAAGCAGAGAGCCCAATGTGAAAGAGGCACACTCCAGACCCACCTTTGCCACTGGACCGAGCCTCTCCTGGTTCGGTTAGTGGCAGATTTTCTGTGAAATGAAGCAAAAGCATCCTAGCAGGCACAGTTCACATGGAGGGGACGGCGTCCCTGCGTCGTTACTCCTCCCTCGCTCTCAGGACAACCCCTCTCTCCATTGCTTCATAGGGTCTACAAAGCGCAGGCTGGCCTGGCCCTGACACCCTCCCAGCCACCCTCGAGCTGCCCCGCCCCTTTCCCTCCATGCTCCCACTATGCTCAGCAGACTTCGGTCCCCATCCCGTCCCTCAGACCATGGCACCTGTGCCCTGTCTTTGTCTGGGAGGCTCCCCCTCACGCATCCTGCCATTTAACTGACTCTTCCTCCCCCAGCCCCCCTCGTCCCTTGTCTGTTTTGCCAGGGATGTGGGCAAGGTCAGGTTCCTATAACGATGCGCTTTTACAGGTTTGTGGGCCTCTCCTTCAGCACACCTGCCAGCACTCCCAAAGAAACGGGGCTCACTGTGGCTGTTTGCGGGTCGGCCTCCTGCACACGGCGGCCGACTGCAGGTGACTGAGGATGCTTGTTTCTGCTCACACATGTCCCCAACTTCTGCCACAGTGGCACGTAGTAGGCCCTAAGAAATGCCTGCTGGGTGGATAGATGGACAGAGGGACAGATGGATGGAAGGAAAGAAGGATGAATGGATACACAGTCAGTTAACCCTGCAGGTAGGAGTCCCGAGATGAGCAGTAAGGGGCTTCTGGCTTAAACTGCAAGATGCAGACGGTATCTCCACCTGAGCTGGAGCAGGAGGAAGCTGAGCAAGGAAGGCGTGTCTGCATGTTACCACATGAACAGCAGAGGGGAAAACGCCAACTGAAACGAAAGGCCGGAGACGGCACCTGATTCTCCACAATCACCGAGGCAAACAACTTGCCGTTGAGGAAGGAATGCTGCATTTCAGCCAGCCGCTGCCTGTGTTCCACAAACTCCGTATGCACACTTCGTGTACACACAGGGCGGGACCCCCCGAAAAAACTGGGGATTATCTTCTGGAGGGCAGGCCCCTTGTAGGACAGGCTTCCCCCGCTAGGGGTGTGTTATAGAAACCCACCTGGGTCAATGTGCCAGCTGGCATTATTGTGAGAGGCTGCATTCAGCTCCAGTGAATTTTTCTGAAGACTCTCTTGGGCGTTTGCCCCTTTCATGATGGGTGATTTACGAGCACACCTGCTCACACAGCACTGAGTGTTCAGTAGTTTTTGACCCAAAATGGCATGACCCCTGTGCCCCACCCTCCCTATTCTCCTGATTTCGCCTCAAGTGACTTTTTTTGGTTTTCCCAGAAGAAAAAAGTCCTCAAAGGGAAACGTGTTGCTGATGTTGAGGAGGTGAAATAAAAAACAGAAGCAGTAAAAGGCATCCAATTGACGAGTTCAAAAACTGTTCTGAGCAGTGGAAGAAGAAACATCTCAATAGGTGCAGCGCATGAAATGGAGAGTGCTTCGGAGGTGACAGAAGTTTTGACGTGTGAGAATTTTGTAGGAATAGATCCAGTTTCTCAGGGACCCCCCTTGTCCTTTAGCCCCTGGCTTCTCCCTGCCCTTGTCTCGCGAGCGCTGCCCGGCCCCTCCCCCCGCACTCTCCACCTTTCAGGACACCCACCAGCCTCATTACACGCCACCTGTTCCGATGGCCGGGGTGGCACCTCGCCTTCTGCGCCCCAGCAGCACTGACTTCATTAGTAAGGGGAATGTGACAATTTCGCACGGCCACACCTGGTCAACCAAACGAGTGTTTTCGCTCAAGACTGAGAAGGACACATTGCAAACCTGGGCCTTCTGAGAGCTGAGTGGGACCCCACAGTGCAGAGCAAGGTGTAATTCAAAAATGACCTGCCACAGCCTACTTAGTCAGTAGTGTTTCCACTGCAACCTTAGTTGAATCGTTTTAATTTCCCTTGGCGATATGTCTGTAATGCTGTCTGATTATTCAAAAATATATCCTTGCAAAGACAGGTTATTTCAGATATCTCATACAATGAAAAACGTGATTTTTTCTCATTCTCCTTGGTTTTTTTCTGGCAAGATTTTCATCTTGCCTATGGGTGTTTATTAAACAAAATACAGAGACTATCATGTGATGCACCATTATTCTCAAATACAGTTTATACTTTTCATTAGGTGTAGACATAAAAACTAGGAATCCCTGAGACATCAAAAGGAAAATAAATCAATGAAAAAATAGAGAAAAGAGTGTTTCCAAATAATTTAATTATCCAAAATTCACTGTCACAAATAAATTGCATCAGGGTCTCCACCACAGCACAGCCAATCTACCATCATAGGGTCCCCTTAGATACCACACCTTTAAAATGGGGGGGGGCTTCCAATGAATGAAAAACGACATGGGGAAGTATCGTGCAGCCTTACTTATGGGTGGGCAAAGAAAGTGAAAAGTGGGCAAATGGATACATGAAAACAAGCTGCTCCACTTGCCAGAGGCGTGACTGTGTTGTCTGGGGTGGCATGTAGGGTGAGGACAGAGTCGGGCTGTGGGATCCCTCCCTTCTTGGTAACAGGCTGCTTCATGACACCATTTTAGGTGCGCACAGGCACCCCGGAAAGATGACCGCTCCCCCAGGCTCCTTGCAGCTAAGCGGTTGTGTGGAAGGCAAAATGTCGTGAGCAAATACAGGGACTTCCTCGAAAGGGGGCCACGTGACCAACTCCCCCTGCTCCCTCCTGCCCGGACACTGGAGTGTGGGCCCGGCCTGAGCAGGGGTGGGAGCGATGCGCCCAGGCTGCCTGAGCAGCCAGGCGAAGGAGCCCGCAGCCCTGGGCACTCGCCGTCACTGTGTTCCAGACACTGCTGTGTGTGTGTGTGAAGTGTTTGCCTTCGGCAGCCTGCCAACCCTCCCTGACTCAGCCCTAAGCACCTGGGCACACCTGACCCCTGGGGAACCGACCCCCACCCTGCATTTCCTGCCCCAAAGTCCACCTGGGAAGGGCCAGAGCTCTGCAGCCGCATCCTCTCCCTGATCCCAATGCTGAGATCACCAGGAACCACGTGGCCACAGGGCTGAGATATGCCTGTATATGACTGCAAATGTGTACATGCATGTGTCCATGTATGTTGTGTGTGTTTATGTTTGTACACAGAGATTGCTGTTTACACCAGTTCACATGAACCTTCCTCATCTATTTAGCAAGAAGCAAGGCAGCAATGCCTGTGCCTCTCCAGTGGGCTGGGTTTCCACACCGACTAGAAGATTCCTGCTGGGAGTCGAGGCAAATGCGGTCCCCGGGGCGCCCCCGGTTAGAACCAGGATGACACGTTCACAGAGAAGGAGGGGCAGAACCCTAAGATAACTGCGGTGGGCTCCCCGCACAGTCTAACCTGGGAGACAGCCTGCAGTCGGATGAACCTGGGTGGTGGCGAGAGAAGTATTGGAATGCCTCTTTTTGTCTGGGCGCCGTGCAGTTTTCTCCCGTGCAGAAGGACCCGAGCAGTGGGGGAGGAGTGACTGCCACATGGGCACCAGACAATGAGCTGAGCGAGTGGCCCGGCTCCCGTGGGCAGCTGCGGGAGTGCCCTTCTTTTTCAGGACCACCAGGAGCTGAACTGGAAAGGGAGCTGCCAGGTGAACGTCTTTCTGATCATCCCAAATCCGTCCCAGTGGTTTTGCAGGCTGACAGGGCCTGTCTGAGTGCTCGCTGCTCCAACATTCGCATATCTCCCTGAACTGGGCACAGTTGGCAAGTTGGCTCAAGTCCAGAAAGTTCTGAAAGCAATTTCTTGAGGCAGTCCTACATTTACCAGATATTTATGTAACTCAACGACAGACCACAGCCTGGCCACACCCCCGTCCCCGGACACGCTGCTGCCACACCCTCCGCCCACGCAGCCGGTGTGACCTCGGGGGCGCCTGCCAGGCAAGCTGATCATCACAGCCCTGGTGAACGGTGAGAGTGACAGCACTGTTGTGTTCGGTGGTGGTGCATCCGAGACGGGTCATTTCAACCAGCGTGAGCTCGGCGAGGGGAGAGTGAAAACAATTTGGGAATAGATTGTATGTGGGATTTGGTGGTGATTACACTGATTGGGGAGAGTGAGCTGGTTGGGAGGCAGGCGGCTGCCTTTGTCCTGGTTGCGTGGTGCCCATAGGCGCCTGCAGATGTGAGAGGTCTACAGAACCCTCTGCTCAGCACCCTGTGGGGTTGGTGTCCTTGTAACAGTGCTGCCTGCTCGTCAGCATTGCTGTCTGTGCACTCCACATTCTCTCTAGCAGATTCACTTCACACAAGCACATGCACACACGTGCTCACACATTCACCCACACACATGTGTACACATGCATACACTAACATGTGCACATTGCAGGCACACTCCTGCACAAAGAATACATGCATGCACACACCCACACGTACATAATGTGTGTGTGCATGCACATGCATACACTAACACAGGCACCTATGTGTCATGTGTACAGTATGCCTGCACATGTGCACATATCACAGGCACACAACACATGCACGTGGCCACATGTATACACACACGCAGCCTGTGTATGTGCACGTGTGTGCGTGCATGCACACGTGCATAAGTGGGCACAGGTACGCTCATACCCCCACATGCACATTCACACCCATCTTTTCAAGAACCAGCTGTTACACATCAGCCAGCACATCACAGCCCCACCCGCCGCCACCCCCTCCCCTCCACACAGCCTTCCTGATCTGAAAATGCGTTTTCCAGGGCCCCAACAGGGAGTGACCCTGCCCAGGTTTCGAGGATCTCAGTGAAGGAGCCATTGTCTTGTTTTGAAAACCTTCCAGACAGAAACGTACCTATTTACCCTTTTCCAAATGTGCCCGGGGCCATGTGCTTTCTTAAACTTTTGGGAAAGAGCATCATTTCTACCCTCACTGGTGCATTGACGCACGTAAAGTGGCTGCAGAAATCCACAGCTGCGTTTCTTCAATGGGCGTTTCCTAACCTCTGTATCCAAGCGACCGCAGGATGCTACCCCTTCACTCCCACCGTGTGCCCAGCGCCTTGGACGCCTTTGGGCTCACCTCCAGGGGGGTTGTCAGCCACCCCTATCACTCAGGAGCCTCTGGATTTTCGCCCCAACACTGCTGTAGCCAGCATCATCACTCACTTTATTGACCCCCAAATTCCAAACCATTTCTGCCTGTTTGTAGCAGGAAAATCCAACTTCGGAGCTAAAAATGTGACAGCGTGGAGGAAGCAGGAAAGAGGCGGGATGCAGTGTCCAGGCCACACAGCCTGCACACAGCAAACCCGCAGCACGTTTCAGGATTTGAGGAGCTTTCTGAGCTATGGCACAGTCTCATGGGCCCGCGTGCGGCCGCCCCAGTGACTGGCTGTTTCGGAGGCATGGTGGGTGCTGGGATCATAGTTCCAAATGTGGGCCACCTGGTCTGCCACAGCAGTCTGCCTCAAGCCGGGGCCATGGGGGGCCTCTGTCTCTGCTGTGTCCCTGAAGTTTGACAGCCACGCCTTTACTAAGGCACCTCTGGCTTGGCCCCACGAGCTCTTTGTGACCTTCTGCTGGTCCCCTGGCACAGGCTGTATGGGGCTGGGAGCTTGGCCAGGGAGGTGGTGGGAGGACCGGCTGAGAGAGTACAGATGGGCACGGGGACACTCCTACATGTCCCTTCACTCCACACACTCTCAAGCGTGTCATCAATGCCCGCGGTGCCCCGACCCCCAGGAGCCCCATCAGTTCTGCGCAGCTGGGATGGCAGCTTCCTGTGTCGAAACTCAGCACAGAGAGATTTGACACTCGGACCGCTGGGGCCATGGGGTGGGGAGGACACTTTGTGCAGATACACCGCCGTGCCAGCTGAGCCTTTGTGAGATGAGGTGACACTTTCTGACCGCCGTCTCCTTGTGGGATGGTCTGGGGAGCTTTCTAGCGATTCGAGGACGGCAGCCTTGACGTGGGGACTAAGGAACGTGGGCTTGAAAGGAAGTCATGCCAGAAGCAGTTAATGAATTGGGGGCGTGAAAGCATTCTTTATAACTAGTATAAAGCGCGTTTATGAACACAGCACTTCCTGGATTTGCCTTAAAATGACCACTGGGGTGCGGGCGCCCGGGGTCCACTCCAGACTGGGAGAGCGCGCGGGGAGCGTGGGCTTCCTTGGGGTCGCGCCTGTGCATTCACTCGCACGCAGAGGCTGCAGCCAAGGCTTGTCTCAGTGATCACTCTGCAAGCCCCTTGACTATCCGCCTGAGTGCGGTGCGGACAACTCCGCGAGCCTGGAGACCTCCGCCCTGAGGCTGCAGCGGGCACGTGTGGGGTTGTTTCAGTAGAAGGCGTCTAGACTGGCTTCTGCTGTCGGCCTTGAACACAGGGCGCGTCTCAGCCGCTGCGCACAGTTGTTGGTTTCCCCCCTGCGCGTTGTGTCGGGAGCCAGCGTGCCCTGGCCCTAACCCTGAGCCGGGCCTTGGGGCACCCACGACCTTTCTTTCTCTGGTTTGCCTCTGAGGCCTGCACAGGGCAGCCTCTTGGGACCCGTGGCTGTCTCTGAATAAGCTGCACGTGTCATTTTCGCATGTACTTGGACTCTGGCCCTTCTCAGAGGCCTGGCTTTTCCCCAGATACTGTGTTTCTATTTATTGCTGCTTCTGTGGCCTGTCTCCGAGCCCCGCCCCCTGCCTGGCTCCCAGACGCTGCCTGGGGTGGGAAAGGCACTTAACTTATGAATTCCGGGTGTTTCTGCTTTATTTCCTCCTGTGTGATTGGCCCACCCGTTTGGCAACATTGCTTAAGCACTTGCTGCATGCACTGCATCTCAGAGGACACCGGGTCCTGACCTCATAGAGGTCTCAGGAGGTGGGAAAGGCAGGAGGTGGGAAAGGCAGGAGTTGTGGGAGATGCCTGAGCACCTGCAGGTCAAGGACGTGCCCTGGCCTGGTGCAGGTCCCCGCGGAAGCCAGGAAGCCAACCTGCGGCAGGCTGCACATGTCAAGTTGAATTTCGAGATGCAAGTGGACGACTGTCTGGCTGCCCTGAAGCCTTGACAAGGTCAGTGCAGAAAAACATCGCCCACTGTCCCCAGGCCCACAGCTTCCCCTTT